>JACAGA010000010.1:375292-480413 GCA_029231665.1 Morus indica | reverse complement strand
TATTAATATATAATTGAATAGTTGAACTCGTGTGGAGCTCCCCCAGAACCTTAGTTGATGAAAATGGTGGATCATGTAAGAAAAAGGGCGACAGTAGAGGACCATATCCTGTAACACCCTGAAGAATTAATTGAGATTAATTAAGGTAATTAAGATTATTAGTGTGCCTAATCTGATTTAATTAATTGAGTTTAAATGATTCCAAGGTATTTAAATTATTCGCAGTAATTTATTTTAATCCAGAAGTGTGTATGGGCGCATTTCTGGACTGCTTTGTGCACATGTCATTTCCTTTTTATTTTTCTTTTCTTTCTCCTTTTTCTTTTCCTTTCTTTTCTTTCTCCCGTGCGTTCCTCACTCTCTCTCTTTCACTCTCACTCTCCCGTGCTCTCTCTATCTCTCTCTCTACCATTTTGTCACAAATCAAGACCGAATTTGAGCCAAAGAGTGATTTCAAAGAGTTTTCAACATCAAGAGAAGGATTCAAGGTAAGATTACTGAAAGAACCTCTCTTGGATTTTAAGTTTTTCGGATTTAAAACTCGTTTTTGGTTCAAAACGGATTTTGATGGATTTAGAGTGAAACTAGGGTAGAAATTGGAGATCTTGGGTTCTTTGGACTTGTTTTAGGACCTAGAACCCGGATCTAGTGGTTGTCCCTTGAGATTTTGTGAATTGGGACTGGATTTGCAGGTTTTTGGACTGATTTCCGCGAGTTTTCGCGAACTGGAAATGTCCACCGGTCGACCGCATCAGTCGACTGGACCTTGTTGAGGTCGCCGGCCGACCGGACCGGTCGACCAGAGTGCACACCACCGGCCGACCGGTGGTGATGCACTCTTCTGTCTCCGGTCGACCGGTGTACACGGGGTTTGACCCTGTTTGGCCTGAAACTGTCGTTTTGACCCCTGTTTTCGGGGAGAACCCAAATTAGCTTCATTTGGGGACTTGGGATGAAAGGATTAGTATCCTTAATCCCTGATTTGATAATTAAAACCCTTGGAATGGAATTTGAACATGAAAATTGATTAGGGCACACTAATTAGAAAATCTTGGAATATGATTGAGATTGGATTACTTTAGGACTGAGGATTGATCCTAAGGTGTTATCTTGTATCAGTGCTCGCTGTGGATTCAGACTGAAGGGGCTTGAGTAAGCGGAAGCCGGAAAAGGGCAACGCTAGTCCCAGGTTTGATTGTGCGAGGTAGGATTTCTATCCCTTTTCCTTGTGAGCCTGTTTTCAAAGAAGATTTTGGTCTTGAAAATGTTTTAAAGAAAGGGATTGATTTGCGAAAGAAAAATGTTTTAAAAACCCTGGCTTGTTAGTTTATGGAAATCTTTGGCTTGTCTTGTCCATGGAATCCATAGCTTGTCTAGTCATGGAACCTCATGGCTTGTTCAGTCATGGGGCCCGCGGCTTGAGTAGTTCGTGGGGTCATATGAACGATTTCATAATGTTAAACGGATGATTTCTTAAGATAAGAGATCTTGTGAACTGGTAATAGAGTCTATTGCTGTAAGCCTAGAGAGGATGCGGAGAGTGCATCCTCGGGGGCAGAACCCGAAACCGGTCCGGTAGGCGAGGCACTTGGTGAGGTGAGTAATTTGTACTAATTACTTGCTGAAGCCTGTAATACGGTTAGTTTCTGTTATATTTCCTTTGAGAAAAAGGATGTGAGGTTCCGGCTGTTCTGTCGGGCTGAATGTCTTATTTATTTCATTATCGCACTTATTTATTTGTTCGTTATTTGAATTATTTCAAATTATATCCTACTGGGCCTTTCGCTCATGTTTCAAATGTTTAAACCCCTCCCAGGAGATTCGAGGAGCGGTGCATCGTAGCTGAGTTGTGCTACGGATTGATCAAGTGAGGATCGCGTTCATCCTCTGTTATAAATGTAAGGAAAATTGAGAAAAGTTATGTAAACTTAATTAATATTTGGATTTACTAGACTGTGGATGATGTCTGTTGTTATTGTTTATTTACATGAACATGTATGTATGATACTGTATGTCCTGTGGGGTGGAGCCCTGTGTATCAGCGGCTCCTGGATTATGTAGATTATTTATATTTTAATGCAGCTAAGTGTGGGACCCGGTTGGGGATCTGCTTTATTAATCCCTAATCGAGCTCCACGTCACCCACCCCGTTTGGGGGGCGTGACAGAGTGGTATCAGAGCTTTAGGTTAAGAACCCCGGGATTGTACATACATGTGTGACATTTGTTATCCACTGAACAGTCTAGTTTGATTTCAGTTGAAGGAAATGGCGCCTCGTCGCAGACTAGGTAACCAGCCGGAACAACCGAATCAAGGATTCTTCGATGCCATGTTTACTGCCTTTCAAGGCATGGCTACTAGAGCTCGGAATGAGCGACCGGCTGGGGATCGGAAACAGGAATATTTTCGGGAATTCAGGAGAGCGCCTATCCCCTCGTTTAATAGTGAGGGAGGACCCCAGGAAGCTGAGTTCTGGATTGACTCCATAGTCAAACACTTGAGTACTATGGGTGTCCCAGAGGAATACTGGGTGGAATTTGCGGTGTATAAGATGGAAGGATTGGCAAATACTTGGTGGAAGCAGGTCAAGAGGAGGATGGATGTCACAGGAATGACCTGGGAACAGTTCGAGGTGATGTTCAATGATCAGTACTTCCCTCCGAGCTATAGAGAAGAAAAGGCACTGGACTTCATGTCGCTGCAGCAAGGTGACATGTCGGTGAGGGAGTATGAGGCTAGGTTTAATGACCTATCCCGGTTTGCGCCATCTCTAGTGGAGTCTGAACACATGAGATGCCTCCAGTTTGAGAGGGGCCTCAAGAACTCTGTTAGGAGATCCTTGGTGGCTCTAAGACTTCGGAACTTCCGGGATTTGATAGCTGCTGCTACAAGGGTGGAACAGGATAACCTGGCCTATCGTCAAAGTAAAGAAGAAGAAGCAGGTCGGGTCTCTGTCTCTGGTAGACCCTCTGTTTCTGGCAGGCCTTCTGTTTCGGGTGGACCACAGCGGAGTGGTAGAAGAAACCGCAATCAAGAAATGGCAAGTGGTGGCAGTAGTTCTTCTGGTCGGACTCTGAAACTGAAATCTGAGAATTTAGAAGTCCCGATGACTTTGAACTCCCCACTGGGATGTGTGGAGGTGATGAGTGTGTGTAAGTCGTGTGAAATCACGATTGGTAGTGAGCGATTGAGAGCAGATTTGATTATCCTTCCGATGAGCCTGTTTGATGTGGGGCTCGGAATGGATTGGCTGTTAAGGCACGGTGCAATTGTTGATTGCTACCGTAGAAAAGTGACATTGGTAACGGATTCCGGAACAGTGATTGCTTATCAGGCAGAGATGAACCCAGTTCTTGGGGAACGACTGTTGAAGTACAGCGTTGGGGGACGGAAGAATCTAGCATGTTTCTCCTCCCTTCTTGCCTTGGAAGGTGAATCTGGAGTGATCGGAGACAGTGTGGAAATCCCTGTGGTGGATGAGTTTGCAGACGTATTTCCTGAGGATCTACCGGGTTTACCGCCAGATCGGGAAATTGAATTCTGCATTGATTTGGTTCCAGGAACGGCACCTATTTCCATTCCTCCATACCGGATGGCTCCGGCGGAGATGAAGGAATTGAGAACGCAGCTCGAAGAGCTGGCAAAAAAAGGATATATTCGGAATAGTACTTCCCCTTGGGGTGCACCGGTGCTATTTGTGAAAAAGCACGACGGATCTCTTCGGTTGTGTATTGACTACCGACAATTGAACAGGGTAACTGTGAAGAATAAGTACCCACTGCCGAGGATCGATGAATTGTTCGATCAGTTGGGTGGAGCACAGTTCTACTCTAAGATTGATTTGAGGTCCGGGTACCACCAATTGAAAATCAGAGAGGAGGACGTTCCGAAGACCGCTTTCAGAACTCGGTACGGGCACTTTGAGTTTCTGGTAATGCCATTTGGGTTGACAAATGCCCCTGCCGCATTCATGGATTTGATGAATCGGGTTTTCCGGCCGTATTTGGATCGGTTTGTGATCGTCTTCATTGACGACATACTGGGTTACTCGAAGACTTGGGAAGAACATGCGCAGCATCTTAGAATTGTTCTTCAGACTCTTCGAGAACACCAGTTGTATGCGAAGAAGGAAAAGTGTGACTTCTGGCTGACAGAGGTGAAGTTCCTTGGCCATGTGATTTCTGGACAGGGAATTTCTGTAGATCCTTCTAAGATTGAGACTGTGCTACAGTGGGAAAGGCCGAAGAATGTGGCAGAGATCCGAAGCTTTCTCGGACTCGCGGGGTATCATCGGCGTTTTGTGAAGGATTTCTCAAGTATCGCTGCACCGATGACTCGGTTAACCAAGAAAGAAGTCAGATTCGAGTGGGATGCTGAATGTGAACATGCCTTTCAGGAATTGAAGGTAAGATTGACAAGTGCACCGATTCTGACGATCCCTAATACCGAGGAGCCATACGAGGTGTACTCTGACGCCTCGGGGGTTGGGCTTGGTTGTGTCTTGATGCAAGGCGGACACGTAGTAGCTTACGCATCTCGCCAACTGAGACCGCACAAGCAAAACTACCCCACGCATGACTTAGAGTTAGCAGCGGTAATATTTGCTCTGAAGATATGGAGATGTTATCTCTATGGAGCAAGGTTTCAGGTCTTCTCTGACCATAAGAGTCTGAAGTACTTGTTTACTCAAAAAGATCTGAACCTCAGACAGAGGAGATGGGTAGAGTACATGGAAGATTATGACTTCACCCTGCAGTATCATCCTGGAAAAGCTAATGTGGTGGCTGATGCCCTTAGCCGGAAAACGTCAGGGACTCTGGCGTCATTAGCTTTGGAGGATTGGAAGAGGACTGAAGTGGTGAGGGAGTATGATCTTCAGTACCATGAGGATTATAACCAGGCTGTGGTGTATAATCTGATTTCCGCACCAGCTCTTGTGCAACAAGTTAAGCAGAATCAGTGGCAAGATCCTCATCTTCAGGGAATCTGGACTCGAATCCAGAATGGAGAACAGTTGGAGGATTGGAAAATCCGAGAAGACGGGACGCTGTACTTTCGCGACCGCCTTGCTGTTCCTAAGGTGGGTGAGATCAAGAAAGCGATTCTGCATGAAGCTCACCAGTCGAGGTACGCCATTCATCCGGGTAGTACCAAGATGTACCAGGACTTGAAGAGACAGTACTGGTGGAGAGGCATGAAGAGAGATGTTCGTGAGTACGTCTCGGAATGCGGGACTTGCCTCCGAGTTAAAGCTGAGCACCAGAAGCCAGCGGGAGAGTTGCAACCTCTTCCTGTCCCTGAATGGAAGTGAGAGCATATCACGATGGATTTTCTGATAGGACTACCGAGAATTGAGCATAGGCACGATGCCATCTGGGTGGTGGTAGATCGGTTGACGAAGTCCGCGCACTTCATCCCGTTCCGTGCGACGTATTCTCGGAAGATTCTGTCAGAATTGTACCTGGAGCACATCGGGAGGTTACACGGGGTGCCACTGTCTATCACGTCTGATCGTGATACGCGTTTCAATGCAAGGTATTGGAGAAGTTTCCAGGAAGCCATGGGAACAGAATTGAATTTCAGCACAGCATTTCATCCTCAGACGGATGGACAATCTGAAAGAGTTATTCAGATTCTGGAGGATATGCTTCGTGCTTGTATTCTGGATTTTGGCGGGAACTGGAAGAAATACCTGCATTTAGCTGAGTTTGCATACAATAACAGCTATCAGGCCAGTATCGGTATGGCACCGTTTGAGGCGTTGTATGGTCGTCCTTGTAGGTCACCTGTTTGTTGGTTGGAACCAGAGGATAGACTTACAACTGGACCGGATGGCATTCAAGAGAATAATGAGAAGATAGCTGTGATTCGAGAGCGTCTATTGACAGCTCAAAGTCGTCAGAAAAGTTATGCTGACAGGAGGCGTAGGCCTTTGGAATTCCAAGAAGGCGACTTTGTGTTGCGAAAGGTTTCCCCACGTAAGGGAGTTACTCGGTTTGGTGTGAAAGGAAAACTCGCACCGAGGTATGTGGGACCATTCCCGATCGTGCAACGAGTCGGAGTGGTGGCGTACCGGTTGGCTTTACCGCCTGAGTTATCTCACGTGCATGACGTGTTTCATGTCTCCATGCTTCGGAAATGTCAACCTGAGCCGGAAGCAGTAGTGCAGTGGGTTGACGTTCCGATACAGTATGACGCGTCTTACGAGGAGGCACCAGTTCAGATTCTTGACAGAAAGATGAAGAGTCTGCGTCATCGTGAGATTCCGTTCGTGAAAGTGCTGTGGCAGCACCATGGTGTTGAGGAAGCAACATGGGAGCTTGAAACGACGATGCAGGAACGTTATCCGCATCTGTTTGCACTTTGAGGTGAGTGTTAATTTCGAGGACGAAATTGCCTAAGGGGGGTGGAGCTGTAACACCCTGAAGAATTAATTGAGATTAATTAAGGTAATTAAGATTATTAGTGTGCCTAATCTGATTTAATTAATTGAGTTTAAATGATTCCAATGTATTTAAATTATTTACAGTAATTTATTTTAATCCAGAAGTGTGTATGGGCGCATTTCTGGACTGCTTTGTGCATATGTCATTTCCTTTTTATTTTTCTTTTCTTTTTCCTTTTTCTTTTCTTTTCCTTTTCTTTTCCTTTCTTTTCTTTCTCCCGTGCGTTCCTCACTCTCTCTTTCCCTCTCACTCTCCCGTGCTCTCTCTACCTCTCTCTCTACCATTTTTGTCACAAATCAAGACCGGATTCGAACCAAGAGGGATTTCAAAGAGTTTTCAATATCAAGAGAAGGATTCAAGGTAAGATTACTGAAAGAACCTCTCTTGGATTTCAAGTTTTTCGGATTTAAAACTCATTTTTGGTTCAAAACGGATTTTGATGGATTTTGAGTGAAACTAGGGTAGAAATTGGAGATCTTGGGTTCTTTGGACTTGTTTTAGGACCTAGAACCCGGATCTAGTGGTTGTCCCTTGAGATTTTGTGAATTGGGACTGGATTTGCAGGTTTTTGGACTGATTTCCGCTAGTTTTCGCGAACTGGAAATGTCCACCGGTCGACCGCATCGGTCGACCGGATTTTGTTGAGGCCACCGGCCGACCGGACCGGTCGAACGGAGTGCACACCACCGGCCGACCGGTGGTGATGCACTCCTCTGTCTCCGATCGACCGGTGTACACGGGGTTTGACCCTGTTTGGCCTGAAATTGTCGTTTTGACCCATGTTTTCGGGAAGAACCCAAATTAGCTTCATTTGGGGACTTGGGATGAAAGGATTAGTATCCTTAACCCCTGACTTGATATTTAAAACCCTTGGAATGGAATTTGAACATGAAAATTGATTAGGGCACACTAATTGGAAAATCTTGGAATATGATTGAGATTGGATTACTTTAGGACTGAGGATTGATCCTAAGGTGTTACCTTGTATTAGTGCTCGCTGTGGATTAAGACTGAAGGGGGCTTGAGGAAGCGAAAGCCGGAAAAAAGGCAACGCTAGTCCCAGGTTTGATTGTGCGAGGAAGGATTTCTATCCCTTTCCTTGTGAGCCTGTTTTCAAAGAAGATTTTTTTTGGCCTTGAAAATGTTTTAAAGAAAAGGATTGGTTTGCGAAAGAAAAACGTTTTAAAAACCATGGCTTGTTAGTTTATGGAAATCCTTGGCTTGTCCTATCCATGGAATCCATAGCTTGTCTAGTCATGGAACCTCATGGCTTGTTCAGTCATGGGGCCCGCGGCTTGAGTAGTTCGTGGGGTCATATGAACGATTTCATAATGTTAAACGGATGATTTCTTAAGATGAGAGATCTTGTGAACTGGTAATAGAGTCTATTGCTGTAAGCCTAGATAGGATGCGGATAGTGCATCCTCGGGGGCAGAACCCGAAACCGGTCCGGTAGGCGAGGCACTTGGTGAGGTGAGTAATTTGTACTAATTACTTGCTGAAGCCTGTAATATGGATTATTTCAGTTATATTTCCTTTGAGAAAAAAGGATGTGAGGTTTCGGCTGTTCTGTCGGGGCTGAATGTCTTATTTATTTTATTATCGCACTTATTTATTTGCTCGTTTATTTAAATTATTTCAAATTATATCCTACTGGGCCTCATGTTTCAAATATTTAAACCCCTCCCAGGAGATTCGAGGAGCGGTGCATCGTAGCTGAGTGGTGCTACGGATTGATCAAGTGAGGATCGCGTTCATCCTCTGTTATAAATGTAAGGAAAATTGAGAAAAGTTATGTAAACTTAATTAATATTTGGATTTACTAGACTGTGGATGATGTCTGTTGTAATTGTTTATTTACATGAACATGTATGTATGATACTGTATGTCCTGTGGGGTGGAGCCCTGTGTATCAGCGGCTCCTGGATTATGTAGATTATTTATATTTTAATGCAGCTAAGTGTGGGACCCGGTTGGGGATCTGCTTTATTAATCCCTAATCGAGCTCCACGTCACCCACCCCGTTTGGGGGGCGTGACATATCCAGGAATAGATGAAGGGAGAAGGTAGAAATGCTAAAGATGACAAATTACCAATCTAATTTGACAAAACTACATTGAAGCCAATAGGGGACAATCATAGTACACGGTCGCGTGATTTGTCTAGCACAAGATATCGAGTCAGATTGGAAGAAGCCAATTTGGAAAACAATCGACTTAAGAACATAAAACAACTTTTATTCCTTGTTTTCAAAAGCAGGTTGGAAGAAGCAAATTTGGAAATCAATATGTTTGTTGAGTTGCAATAAAAAATGGATATCACATGGAGCGATGAGCTAATGGTAAGCATGAACAAGCATCTAGGAGAGTTGTGGAACAATTGGCGTTCCACACTCCACACCTATTTTTTTAGATTATTATCATTTGTGCCCTCTAAACTTTATAATCATTCTCAATTTATCTCTAGAATTTTAAAAATTCTCATTTTACTACTTAAACTTTGAATTATTCTAACTTAACCCCTCCTGTTATAATTTTTGTTAAAATCAGACAGAAAAATGGGGGTTTAAATTTAGTCATGTGGTTTTTATTTGTTTATTTTTAATAGAAATTACAACAGAAAGACTAGACGACTGCATTACTCTCTTTCTTCTATCTGTTTTTAACGTAAATTACAACAAAAAGAGTTAAATGAGAACAATTTAAAATTTAAAGAATAAAGTAGAAGTTTTTAAAATTTAGGGAGCAAACTGAAAATAACTCTAAAATTTAGAGGTCACCGGTGATTATAATCTTATTTTTTATGGCATTAATGCTGAAAAGCTCCCATAATCTAACAACGGTGCTTTTAGGGAAACTACATCCTATACGATGTCATAGACAAGGCTTATTGGGATTGATTTTTGTGACTATTATATTTTTCTTGCATAGACTTTTCATGTTCTTATCACCCATCTTATTATTAAAAACAGAGAAAAGGCCAACAAAATCATACGAATTAGTGTCCTCTTTTGTATTATTGTTTTGTTCTCTCACAAAAACACACATAAAATGATAATGATTCTGAATCATAATTCTAAATTTATGAGCCAAACGTCCACTACGTTTCTATGTTCATTCTACATTTATATTTTAAAATTTCTATTTCTCTTATTTCTATATTTCCGCTTATACTGTTCACCTAAATATTATTATTTGGCCCGACAGATACATATTGAAAAATGCTTTATATAAATGTTGCATCATCTCCTTGATCCCAACTATGTGCATGAAATAAAAAATTTATTTAAAAAAGCCGGATAAAAATCACTGAAGTTTTACTTCATTATTATGATACGCTTACACTTATTTAAAAGCCTCAACATCACAGCAGTGGTTGAAGCGTGGCAAGCTTTAATTACCCCCAAGTTCTCTACTGACTTGGTGGCTTTATGAACATACATATATAATAGGCGTAATATATTGCATGTAGCATGCAATATATAGTTTCTAATTATTCATCATGCGCCTTTGACAGCGAGAAGATTCTCAAACGTCAGCATATCAGTAGTACTGATGGAGTTGCATTTTTCAGGATTGCAGGTCTCAACCTCATATGTGCAAATGCATGTTGGTGGGATAATTAGTGTACAAATGCAAGTTCCTTTGCAAGGTAAGGGGCATCCGCCTATCTTCCTATCCGTACGATAACATTTTGTGGTTCCAGATTCTGTCTTGCACTCACAGTTAGAGCAGAAATTTTGTTGAAAACCTAAAATAGCAGATATATAGGTATATCATTATGGTTAGTATAAATGAGAAAAGCTGAAGTATACATATGTGTGCGCGGCGCAGACATATATATATATATATATATATATATCCATACCTGCAGATGGAGAATGTTGAGTAGAAATCTCGTTAAGGTCAATCCGAGCATCAGCTATAGCTGCAACAAGAACGACCGAAAATAGTAGTAAAATCACAGAAACATTTTTGAAGGCCATATTGGTTTGCTAATGATGATATTATGCAAGATTGATATTAAGTGAATTGTTGATGCGGATCACAAGGGTCTCGGTAGGACGTTTATATAATTTGCATTGTGGGACCATTGAAACAAAGGGAATGATTTATGTGGAAATAAGGGTCTACGTTTAAATTGTTGCATTGTGGGACCATATTTGAAACAAAGGGTCTCGCTAGAGCCTGCTACATATATAAATATATATAAAAATATTATTCTTCAGTATATATTTAGGCACGCGCACAATGTTTATAGCTTTCTGTTTCCATTGGTTAGCGAGTTAGCAAAGGAAAGTGGAGAGAGAGATGAGTGAGAGGTAGGAGAAATAGTGAGAGAAAGAGGCAGCAAAGGGGCGCAGAGAAATCGACTTTAAATGATAAAAGCCACATCAACGTTTGTTTTTTGGTTAGGACATTTAAAACATGCTCGCAGACAGATGACAGGTAGTGCTCTGCATTTGTACCATATACTTCCATTTCAAAGAAGAAAATAGTATAAAATCTTTGATGGGATATTATGTATCAGTAGAATATAATTTTTGACAATCAATAGAATATAAATTATTAATTGTCAAATTTTATAACTAGGGTTTGTTACTTTTACATATTTTCTCATCTTGATCATGAAATTTTGACTAATCTGACATTAAAACACGTTATACTACTGAACCTGATCTAATCTAAGAAAGCTAAAACAAAAATAAGAGGAAAAAAGGGACAAAAATAGGCTTATTTACTTGTTTCACGTCTAAGAAAATTAGCTAGGTTTATAAACTGTAGACAAATTTAAAAACATAACGTAACATTCCATTTTACGTGATCGTTACTCTATTTAATCTTAATACTTAACTTTAAATTATTTAGAATTTATTGGAAATTTTTTTTGAGTTTTTACATTTTTAATACATAGATAACCAAAAAACATGCTAAAACTTTGATCCCAGGTGCTTAAATAGAAAATCCACTTGCAAAGAAAAAAATTCTTACTAACTTGCAGTGACTCATCAAGGAACCAAGTTGCCTTACTTCCAATGCTCTCAGTTTCTTCCTCTACAATCAAAATACAAGTTCTTATTAAAATAAAAAAAGGGAATAAAAAAATACTTTCATTTTTATATAATGTATTCTAAACCAATTTGTGCATGTATTTTGGAACTGGAAATTAAAATAAACAAAGGTTTTAACGACACACACAAAAAAAAAAAAAAAAAAAAAAAAGTTGCAGCTAGGCAAAATCACCGAGAAAGGAATAAAAACAAACCTGGGCTTACGTTTTTAAGAAGTGCTAGTAGTCCAACCTTCAAGAAGAAATGCAATGGCTTCTTTCAAACTTGCTCTCCTGTCTTGTTTGAAATTCCATAGCTCCGGCACGACAGAACCGCCACTCGGATTATATTCATTTATCTCAGTTAAAGCTGTTGTAACTGCCTTGTAAACTTCTTCGCCCATTTCCTCCTTTAGTTCCTCCAACTTCTCATCATTGTCATTAATGATTTCCTGAAGCAGCAACCGAAGTTAAACTCTACTATCAATTATCATGTTCATGGACAACCAAATTTATGAACAAAGTACATTCAAAACTCTAATCCTTCAAGTGCTTGCAACAAAATTAAATATGAAAGTCTTATAAACATGATCCACCAAGCAAGATCAAGAAACAAACAAAATTAAAATAAATCATATAGGACGATATAATCCGACCTTATGTCAACGGCCTAGTATAATATGCACTTTAATTTTCAAAGAAAATTTACATCACGAAATTAATCCTGTGCGTTTTTATCAAAATAGACGACTGGCACGCCTCAAAGTACGCTTTTGATAATATTGTCAATTAGTCAAGACTTGTATTTCAAAGGAATACTGCATGCGAGTATCCTGATTTTATATATATTATAAACTACAAAATAATATGATCTGTAATACATGAATTACAGCTTTAATAACCAATTACAAAAGAATATCTTGGTCTAGATCATACCTTAGCTTTTCCTTTTTTGTCGACAAGTACTGTGAATGGATACCAGTGCGGATCTCTAATTTGCTTATTCCATAGTGAGCACTTCTCCACAGCCTCAAATTGCATATCCTTCACTTGATTCTTCTTCATGGCTTCAAAAAATGGTTTACAGTCAAGTTCTCCCATTAGCTTCACTCCTATATCACTAGGGGATGGCAGATCTTCCAAACTGGAAAAGTCAAGAAAATATGCTTATAAACAAGTGAAAATATGCTAAACAAAAAGATCATAATTTGAACAAAAACAACTTCTGTATTAATTTATTTGTCCATAATATAAATTGTACCGCCTTTCTAGCTCTTAATCTTGAGCTATATAATTTGATTTCTCTTTTAAAAACGGCATCTTAATTTCTTTTGTTTTGATGTTTGTTATTCTTACTGATCATTTACTAGAAAACTGTTGTATTGATTTATGAAAACAAAAGATCAGAGATCGTTTAATATATAAAATGCTTAAAAAGGTTTGTCGTTGCGAGTTATACAACTTGCGCTATGAGTGAAAATTCAAAATACAAAGATTTTCTTTCCTTTTTGTTGGGGAAAGAAAAAAAAAAAAGAAACTAAAATATTAAATGATCTGTCTGCCAAAAAAAAAAAAAGTAAAAGTATTTAGATCATATGATAAAGAAGAGACTTCTTGGTTTAATTGATTTTGTAATTATATTTTATAGATCCATTCGACATTATCAATTCAATATATATACATAACTTGAATTTCCTTCAGCCGAGGAGAGAACTTCTTATACGTTTCTAATATTCCGACAAAAGAGTTATAGTGAAAAGACAAACTACAAGCATCATCTCCCATTGCATTATCAACATAAACTACTAAATGGTTGAGAGTCTTGAGACGGTAATTGTGCAAGTCATATATATATATATATATATATTAATATATATATATTAATATTAATATTCCCTGGTTATGTATGACATGATCCATAAAATGCAACCAATAAAAACTGATCAGTGATAATCTTAGCAGAACACAAAAACTAATTATAAGTGCCACTATATATACATAAATTATATATATATATATATATATATATAAGCATTCAAACTTAGAGAACATGTCTTACAGTGTTAACAGTTTCCGAGCTTCCATTAGTTCATCGTTGCTCTCTCGATGTTTTGTGATGAGAGCTCCAATAGGTTCTCTGTCCTCTGCATCTCCGCCCTCTTTATCGCTCGATATTTCAATCACCACCTCCCCCTTTTTAATCAAAATAGAACAAAATTTGTAGAATGTATAATGTCAATCACAATTAATTTGCAACAGAGGTCAATCCTTCCTTCAAATGTTTAGGACATGATATACATATATATCACGTCCTAAACATTATGATAGTTAGATTCATCAAGGATTTTCCGATATACATACATATATATATATATATATATATATTTATATAGTACTAAGCCCACCTTTTCCCTTCCGTTCAATGGTGTTGTCAGTTCGATCTTCTCCAATTCATTGATCCTCTTCTTTAACTTTTCACATTCTGCAATGGTCGGTCTAGCAACTAATCAACAAGAAGAAGTATTGAAGAACCTTGTATATTAATATATTGGCTACGACATAAAGTCTATTACACTGAAGCAAAAATTAAGAAACCAGGAAATGGGGGAAGGAGAAGGAATACAACTTCACACAATTCTCGCATAACCATCTCTCGCCCTCTCTACCCTTTTTATTACATTCCCTCCTGCCTTTTTCCTCACCCCACTATGAAATCCTCTAACCTCTTCGGTAACCTCTTCTCACGCCTCCAAAGAGCATCCTCTCTCTCCTCCAGCTTCCCACCCGAGGTTGTTATAACGTCCTCCACCTCAGATGCCAGCGTGGCATTCTCTGTCAGCTCCATGTTGGCCTTCTCTCCTGCATTTCTGTTTTCCACGTTGGATTCTTTCATAACAATACGCTCCTGGTCCACAAGAACCTTGTCCTCAAGGTTCGCAGCAGGGGGCCGCTGTGACAGTTGAGAAGTATCTTCCCATGTAGCATCCTCCTGAGGTAGCCCTTCCCATTGTACCAAGGCTTGATCCACTTGCTGTTGGTTATGCCAAATCGTGCGACGTCCCAATATGGCGCTTGGCCTTAAAATCGGGGCAGTGGTGTTCGAAAGGAGCGGCCATGGCACCACCCGTGTTTCGGGTGCTCCTATGTAGCGTCGAAGGAAGGAGACATGGAACACCGGGTGCAACTTCGCATGTTGGGGCAGGTCCAAACGGTAAGCCACGTAATTTCTGGCACCCAATTTCTGATTTCGATGGAGCCGTAAGGACAATTGTCGGTATGGTTGCAGCCGCACCAAAACAAGGTCGCCCACCTCGAAAGACACGTCTCGTCGATGGCGATCAGCCTGAATCTTCATCCGGTTTTGAGCACGAAGGAGGTTGGTTTTTAAGGCACGCAGCAGCTCATCCTGGTCACGCAATTCATAGTCCACATCCTCCAATTTTGATGTTCCGGCAGAGTACTGGAGCAATGTGGGCGGTAGCCGACCATAAACCGCTTGAAATGGTGTCATGCCGGTGGAAGTATGAAAAGCCGTATTGTAAGAGTATTTCGCCCATGGCAAACAACGTAACCACGACGAGGGTTTTTGCTGGATGAAGCAGCGAAGGTACATCTCCAAACACTTATTTAATGCCTCCGTTTGGCCGTCGGTTTGCGGATGGTAGGCGCTGCTCATCTTGAGTGTCGTCCCCTGCAAGCGAAAAATTTCTTTCCAAAACTGGCTGAGAAACAAGGGGTCTCTGTCAGTGACTATAGAACGAGGAATGCCATGTAGTCGAATGATGTCTTTAAGGAAAATCAGAGCCACCATGGCACTAGTATAGGTACTAGGCAAGGGACAAAGTGGGCATACTTAGATAGCCGGTCCACCACTACTAGGATTGCTGTTTTTCCCTCAGAAGGGGGCAAGCCCACAATGAAGTCCATTGAGAGATCTTCCCAAATTTGCTCAGGAATTGGCAACGGTTGTAACAACCCCGCAGGGGACAGTTGGGACGCCTTCATTCGCTGGCATACATCACAAGATGCAACATATCGTTGGACTTCCTTCCTCATGGCCGGCCAAAAGAACCCCTGCGCCAAGCGTTTATATGTGCGCATCACCCCTGCATGGCCTCCAATGGGAGTTTCATGGTTCTCCCGCAGCAGCGTGGCTTTCAATGGTGAATTGGCTGACACCATCAATCTATTCTTGTAGAATAGAAGCCCTTGGTGGACCGAGTGCATGGGCAGCAAGTGGGGGTTTTTTTGTACAGATGCGTGTATCCGCAGCAAGTCAGGGGCCTGCTTATTTTCTGCCGACACAGCTGCAAGTAAGTCATGTGTGGGAACCGAAAGCATCATCAGCCCCAACTCTTCCGTGTGCTGCCTAGAGAGTGCATCTGCAACCACATTATCACACCCAGGCCTGTATACAATGTCAAAATCAAAACCAAGTAATTTGGATAACCACTTTTGCTGTTCTGGGGTTTGAATGGTTTGGCTGAGGAGTTCCTTCAAGCTCCGTTGGTCAGTTTTAATAACAAACTTCCTCCCAAGTAAATAGGGTCTCCACTTAGCTACTGCCTTCGTGATGGCGAGTAGGGGTGTAAATCGGCCGGGTAGGGTAGGGTTGAGCTGAAAAATTGAGCCTACCCGATCAGTGCGGGTTGAGAAAATTTTAAGCCGCGACACTCTCTTAAATCTACAAACCCGCAACCTTTCGGGTGACCTCGGGTAGGGTTGGGTTACTCGGGTTGGTGATCTCAAGGACCACATGATCACTTTTTAATCAATTAATCTGTGCTTGTTATAGAAGAAATCATTATCAAAGAGAACATGTATTTCCTTCAAGAGGGGGTCTAAATGCAAGGTGAACAATTAAAACACTCATTTTGAAATCAAACACTTCCAATATAAATAAAGAATGTCCTAATTCAACAACTATGACATACAAGCATTTTTTACACAAACCGTGAATCCAAAACATAAATAAGTTAATAGTTTAAATGCATAAAGTTCATAAACTTATGAAAGTAAGAATTTGAAGTGTTGGACATTATTTTACCTACTTTGAACATGTTCGGCCGGGTAGGGTTATCTCGGGTTCATGTAACCCCACCCCGCGCCCCTACCCGCGCAGTGTGGGTTAGGCATAATTAAAATTGAAAATTAAATAAAAAAATTTAAAACCCGTGATTTTCGGGTAGGGTCAGCTCGGCTCGGTCGGGTTCGGGGTGATTTCTTACAGCCCTAATGGCGAGCATCTCGCGGGCGTAAACCGAGGTCGCTTGCACCCTCGGGGACAACTTGGCACTATAATATGCCATGGGGTGGCTTTCCTGTGTTAAGACCGCACCTACCCCAGTTCCAGATGCATCCGTTTCTACAAAAAATGGTTTAGAGAAATTAGGTAATGCAAGTATGGGTGCGGTTGATAGAGCCTTCTTCAACTGATCAAAAGCGTTTTGTGCCTTGGCCGTCCACAGAAACGCATCTTTGTGCAATAAGTCCGTCAAAGGACTTGCAATCATGGCGTATCCCTTAATGAATCGTCGATAGTACCCCGTCAAGCCTAGGAATCCCCTTAAGGCGCGCACCGTCCGTGGGGTAGGCCATCTTTCCACCACAAGGACTTTGTGAGGGTCCATTTGTACCCCCTGCCCGGACACAATGTGGCCCAAGTACTCCACGGTTGCTTGGCCAAACACACATTTGCTGCGCTTTGCCATGAGTTGGTTGTCGAGCAGCACCTTTAGAATTGTCTCCACATGCTGCAAATGATCTGTCCATGACCTGCTATACACGAGAATATCGTCAAAAAAACTAGAATGAACTTGCGAAGGAATGGTTTAAAAATGTTATTCATAGTCGCTTGAAACGTGGAAGGGGCATTGGTGAGGCCGAAAGGCATGACTAGATACTCATAGTGGCCCTCGTGGGTGCGAAAAGCGGTCTTTGGCACATCCCCCGGTCGCACTCGGATTTGATGGTAACCGGCCAGTAAATCCAATTTCGAAAAGACGGTGGCCCCCGTCAACTCATCAAGCAACTCGTCTACCGTTGGAATGGGAAATCGGTCACGCACCGTGACTGCATTTAAGGCCCTGTAATCCGTACAAAACCGCCAAGTGCCATCTTTTTTCTTCACTAGTATAACCGGTGACGAGAACGGGCTTGTGCTGGATTGGATGATTCCTTCCTTCAACATCTCCTGCACTAACTGCTCTATTTCCTCTTTTTGGAAGTGAGGATATCTATACGGTTTCACATTCACTGGAGTGGCTCCAGGAATTAAGTGTATGGCATGGTCCCAAGGGCGGGAAGGGGGTAATCCACTGGGTTTCTGGAATACTGCTTGATACCTGTCCAACACCTTGACCATGCGGGGGTCCTCCACGGTCTACACTCCCCCGGTGCCCTGCTGCTCCAGCGATAGGCTAAAGCATGTATTCCACTCTTCAGAGTGTACTATTCTACGCAGTTGATGGTACTCTACTTCTTGCGGTTTTAGGGAGGACAAGGCTTGTAAGGTCTTAGGCTGGCCTTGGTACTGAATGGTTAATTCCTTGCGCTCGTAATCATGCAAGACTGGGTTCACGGTCAACATCCAGGATACTCCTAACACCAATTCTGCCCCTTGAATGGGAACCACGAATAAATCAGCCACAAACGGGCAGTTTTGAATGCTTAAGGGAACCCGTTTAATACATCCCTCACACTCCAATTTCTCTCCGTTCCCTACTACCACTGATATGGGAGGCACTGCTTCAATTCCTAGCCCCAAGTGTTTAGCAACCTTACTTTGGATGAAATTGTGAGTGCTTCCTCCATCAACTAATGTGTGCAGTGAGTGACTTCCTATCAAGGCCATAAATCTCAAAGTAGTTGGGTTAGAGTTACCGGACAGAGCATGGAATGAAATTGCGGCCTCCGCTGTGTTCTCCTCGGTAGGCACCTGCAGCTCTGCGATTTGCATTTCCTCTGCTATTTCCGCGTCACTCTTCTCTGTTTCCTCATCTCCGTGCTCGGCAAGATCGAGAAGTAGAAGTTGGCCTCCTCCCGAGCATCTATGGCCTCTCGAGTACTTAGCATCACATTTGAAACAAAGGTTGAGGTCGCACTTCCTTTGAATCTCCGCCGCCGAAAGTCACCGGAATGGAATCGCGGGAATGGGGCCCGCCGTCGGTGCTGGTAGCGTGGGTTTCACTGGCGGATTGGCCAGCAACGGCCCGCGGAACTGTACGGCAGGTCGGAAGTCCATCTTTGGGGTCATCCCTCTGGCCCCGCTCTTCCGGGTAATCAACATCTTGGCTTCGTACAACCTTGCTAACCCAATCGCTTCAGCTATTGTAGTGGGTTTGCAAACGCGAACGTCGTTCTGTATTTCCTCCTGTAATCCGGACAAGAACAGGCTCAATCGGAATGATTCCGGCAGTTGGGATACTCGGTTCGAGAGAAGCTCAAACTGGGACTGAAACTCCGATACGGTCCCTGTTTGGGTCAGTTTAGCCAGGGCTGCTCCTGGGTCTTCAAGGGCGGTGGGCCGAAAATGACCTTCCAAGGCCCGAACAAATTGAGCCCAATGTTGAAAAGGTGCTTCCCCTTGTGCCCACTGAAACCATTGCCAGGCAGGCCCATCGAGATGGTAAGATGCGATATCCACCTTTTGCGCTTCGGCAGTTTGGAACATGTGGAAGAACTGCTCCGCCTTAGCGATCCACTCCAATGGGTTTTCAGCGTTGAAGCGAGGGAATTCAAGCCGCACTGACTGGCTTGGAACAACCCCAAGGGGTTCCGGCGGCACATATACCATGGGTGCGGGTGCGTGGTGATTTTGGTGACCTCCCTCGGCCGGCTCTGTGGCGTTGGCGGCTGGACCAGCTTGCTGCGTGATAGCGGCCTGCGCGAGCCGAAGAACTTGTTCCAGCTTACCATCCATGGCGGTCATCTTATTCGCTAGCTCGTTAATGGTGTGCTGTTGTCCATGGCCCACCGTACGGAGATCTTCCACCGTGGATTGAAGGGAGCCCAGCGCCGATGCATGCAACGTCGTTGAGTCTTGTAATTGTTTGACAACCTCATCCAGTACCCTCAGCCGCGTTCCGTCAACCATTGCTACACCTTGCACTTTGGCTCTCAATGAAAGCACCAAATTGCAATGGTCGGTCTAGCAACTAATCAACAAGAAGAAGTATTGAAGAACCTTGTATATTAATATATTGGCTACGACGTAAAGTCTATTACACTGAAGGAAAAATTAAGAAACCAGGAAATGGGGGAAGGAGAAGGAATACAACTTCACACAATTCTCGCATAACCATCTCTCGCCCTCTCTACCCTTTTTATTACATTCCCTCCTGCCTTTTTCCTCACCCCACTATGAAATCCTCTAACCTCTTCGGTAACCTCTTCTCACGCCTCCCAAGAGCATCCTCTCTCTCCTCCAGCTTCCCACCCGAGGTTGTTATAACGTCCTCCACCTCAGATGCCAGCGTGGCATTCTTTGTCAACTCCATGTTGACCTTCTCTCCTGCATCTCTGTTTTCCACGTTGGATTCTTTCATAACAATACGCTCCCAAGGTCATTCACCTTCCTCTTTTCTGGTTAAGTACAGAGAAGAAGATGTAATGCATAATATTCATAAAATGAAATAGTATTCAAATAATTTTAGTGAAATTAAGGAAGCTAGCTGCAGCCAAACAAGCAAATAATTTGATAACACTCGATGAGTCTTTTATATATATGCAGGGCTTTAATTGTCTGATTACTTATGTTCAACAGAATTTACCATCATAGTATGTTTCATAAAGCCGAGAATTCTCCTTAGAGAGATAGCATGCTCTCTGCAACTCATCAAGATTTTGATCCTCCATTTCAAATTAGAAACCTAATTAATTAGGATGCGCACGAATAAAACGCTACACATTAACAATTCAAGATCATGTATATAAAACTAGTATTAATTAAAAATTAAAAGGAAAATAAAGCTTTTAGGAAGAACCTCCAATATATTATTTCTTCTCCAATGGATTTATAATTATATCAGAGAGCCTCTTTACATAGAGAAAGGTCAGGAAATAATGAAAAACAAAAAGCATATTATGGTTTACAAAAGACAAATACAACGGATAGAAACAAATCCAAAAACAAAAATTACTCTGCATTTAGATGGTGTATTCATATTATATTTTGAATTATAATTCGTAATTTATTATGATATTTTTTCTTATAAAAAATACATATGAATTAAAAATAATTTTAATTCATAATTTTAAATTTATAAACGAAACGTCCACCTAACTTAACAAGTTCGTGCAGAAGAATTACTTGATAAACGTCGAAACCTGAAGGCCAGCACTAAAGCATAAACGTTCACATTTAAAGGATAAAAAATTATGAGGTTGTTCTTTTATATTTTTAAGTTAGAGTGACTTGAGTGATGATTTTGAGTTAAATTTGAGTTATAATTAGAGTTAAAGTTGTAACTTAAGTTTGTGTTTGGATGTGCATATTTGAGTTATAATTTGAATTGAGAATCTTTTTGAGTTTATATTCAGGTGGGTCAAAACTTAAATTTGTATATTAATAAATATATGGGTGGAGTTTTATTCGTCTTTTCGTTATGAATGCATAGAAAAAAAAATCATCTCAATCAGAATTAAAACGAAAAAGTTATGATATTTTTAAGAATATAAAAAATATTATTCATTAACTTGAGTTCGAGTTTATGAACTTGAGTTGAAGAGAAAAACACTGTAGATAACCATGAATCATGATTCAGAATCAAAAACGAATATAGGAAACAAACGTCTCACGTTGAGTTAAGTTTAGCTCCAAACTCTAGTTCAAACTCAAATAAACTTAAATAAAATTTTAACTCGAGTTTAAATTTTATCTAAGTTTCGTTGTAAAAAAAACCCCTATATGTAAGTACCTGAAACGTGAATAATTAGTTAAATTAGAAATAAGGAATTAAACAGAATATTTTGAAAAAAATGAATAAATCTGTATCAGCTTTAGAAATTGAAGCATTGGCGCATGACCGGAAGACTCTTAATGTACTCGTCTCTAATTCTAAATCATGATTTATTATTTTTTACAGTATTTTTTTATTATAAAAAACACAAATAAAATAAAAATAATTTTAAATCATAATTCTTAATTTATAAACTAAACGATCACATATGTATTTAGATTCATAATTTAAAATTATTTTTAATTTATGTGTGTTTTTAATAAGAAATTTTTTTATAATAAACTAGAAATTATGAATCGAATCGAATTCGCTCATCAAACGCACCCTGGCCTACACAAAATAACAATAACCGATATGAAATTAGAGTTGATTATGAGACGTCCGCAATCTTTGGCTGAAGAACAGGGTAATTGCAATGTGTATTAATGACAGGCGGCTTAATTATGAGACTTCGGCAGTCTTTGGCAGAAGAACATGGGTAATTGTAATGTGTATTAATGACAGGCGGCTTGGGGTGGAAGCTAAAACGTTACATTATAATTTACACTAATCTTTAAAAATTTAAGATTAAAGAAATAATTATAACCCATTTCATAAAAATAAATAAAAAAATAAAAAACAACTTTAATAAAACAATAAAAAAGAGAGAGCAACATTTCTTACCTATATCTATATATCTCTTATACGCCATCATATATTTTTAAACAGAATTTATCATTTTTTTTAATAAAAGAATTAATTATACTACAGCATATCCGATCACATATAGAGGTTGGTTTGGAGTGCCTCCTTAAAGAGAGAGAGAGAGAGAGAGAGAGAGAATGTCTTGAGTGAATGTTATATATATACATGGACCGAATTACACTTACAGATCTCACATTTCCATTGCATAATATATACAGCGTAATTTTTCTAATGTCTAGTGCCTTTTTGATGAAGCACCTATTACAGCATTGGAGAAATGTCAAATTAGTTTGGCAATATTATGCAATGGAAATGTGAGATCTGTAAATGCTATGTGGTCCATGTATATATATATATACATACATACAAACATATATATGCATAAAAAACGACGTCCATTTAGATGATGTACGTCTAAATTTATTCATAAATTGGTACATGATGTACGTCTTTTAAGGTGTGAGTCTTTCCTTATAGCTATCTGTCAATATTGCCCTTCGAGTTATAATTGTTTTTGCTTTTGCTATTTTCAATTGTATTTTATCGATTCCGCAAACGGGTATGTAACATTCTATTTTTATTATTAATGACCCATTTTGTTTACAAATTTAAATTAATGATTTTGATTTTAAATTTAAATTTTATTCAAAAGAACTTATTTTTGGGAATTTTTTTATTTAAATTTTTTTATGCAAAAAATACTGTAAGAGAGTCAGAATCATAGTTTCAAACGCTAGTTGGGATGTCTATCTTTCTTGTTGATAAATTATTCAATTGACTAAGTGTATTATTGTCTCGTTAATTTTACCGATTTAAATTTTTAATTTTAGGTTTTTACAATTAAAAGCTCTCAGAAAATATCACATCTAACTTTTTCTGTTACAATGAAAAACTCTTAGAAAATGTCACATCTCAGCTCGAATTGAAATCTTGTATTTACGAAGTTAACGAGGCCTATGTAATTTTACTTATGTGATATACACGTCTAATAGAAATTAAATATTACGGTACCTTTTTCTCTTTCTTAATGTGTATTAAATTAATGAAGAGTGATCATAATAGCTCCAACTAATTCCTTATATAGATTTTCTCTAAACTTTCTGTGATAGAAAACAAATCTGAACTGTGTTCAAACACACGAAGAAGTTGATATATACTACCTAGACAATGATATTTTTGTCATTTTCGACCTTGAGTTCAGCTAAGAAAAAGTAAATATGTACCTAGATAAGATCAAGCAGAATTACCAGCAGTGAGTACAATAACACAGAAAGTTAGATTAAGGCCATAATATATCCATGGTAATATAGGCAAAATTAATAATAAACTAAAGGGTTTGGAATGTACAAAAACAGGGAGATTGCTACAACATAGCTATAAATTAGTTACATGTATGGGGACAGTCATACCAGATCAATTTTTTATTTATTTATTTTTTTTTTAAATGTAGACTACGGATGCGTGCTTCACCGGAACAACTAATCACTCGGCATAAAAAGTACTGGTACTCTATTCTTTTTTACTTTTTTTTAATCGGTCTTTTTTTTTTTTCCTTCCGCTTAACCCAATTGCCGTCTGATAATGTTTTTTTTTTGTTTACCTAACTCAACGAATATTAAGCACGCGAAAAATGTTCCAGTCTGTTAATGTTTGTCTTTTGAAGCAGTGTTTACCTCTATTTATGTACACGAATGAGTCCAATTAATGATCCATCTATGTTGGACCACTAAATTGTGTCATCTGATACATGACACATATTGCATATGAAATTCAAAATACAATATATACATATACATATACATATACATATATATATATATGTATACATCCACGAATACTTGATCCAATTTATAGCAAATACATTTATATTTTAATATTTCTATTTCTCTTATTTCCCTATTTTCGTTTTTACTGTTCATCTAAATATTATTATTTGGCCCGACAGATGTATAGTAAAGAATGCTTTATGTAAATGTCGCATCATCTCTTAGATCTCAATTATGTGCATGAAATAGAAAAATATTAAAAAAAAAAGGGATAAAAATTACTGAAGTTTTACTTCATTATTATGATACGCTTATACTTATTTAAAAGCCTCAACATCGCAGCAGTAGTTGAAGCGTAGCAAGCTTTAATTACCCCCAAGTTTTCTGGTGACTTGGTAGTTTTATACACACACACACACACATATATATATAGATGTAATATATTGCATGTAGCATGCAATATATAGTTTCTAATCATTCATCATGCGCCTTTGACAGTGAGAAGTTTCTCAAACGTCAGCATATGATCAGTAGTACCGATGGAGTTGCATTGTTCAGGATTGCAGGTCTCAACCTCATATTTGCAAAAGCATGTTGGTGGCATACTTCTTGTACAAATGCAAGGTTCTCCGCAAACTAAGGGGCATCCGCCTATCTTTATGTCCGTACGATAACATTTTGTGGTTTCGGATTCTGTCTCGCACTCACAGGTAGAGCAGAATTTTTGTCTAAAGCCTAAAAATAACAAATATATAAGTATATCATTATCATCAGTGTAAATGAGAGAAGCTGAAGTACATGTGTGCGTGAGCGTGTGTATATATATATATCAGTCTATATATATAGGCACGTGCAGAATGTTTCTAACTTTCTGTTTCCACTGGTTAGGGAGTTAGCGAAGGAAAGTGGAGAGAGAGATGAGCGAGAGGCAAGAGAAATAGAGAGAGAAAGAGGCAGCGAAGGTGCAGAGAGAAAAAGGTCGTTACGTGGAGGAGAGAGAGAAAGGTTGAATATGGTTAGAAATTTTTCTCTCTTGTATAGGTCTTACATAAGCATTATATCTTTGATCAATTCAACTTTTTTGCCATTTTGAGAGTAATTAATCTTGATCTCAATAAATTTTGTGGTTGCGAGTATAGTTTTATGGTAATTCTATGCCGACTTTGCCGCAAGAGGAGTTTGGGATCCAACATCTCCACTCTTAAGTTTAAAATTAAAAAAATAAATAAATAAATAAATAAAGTAAAAGAGAAAGATATTTTTTTTTTTGGGAAAATAAACTTAATAATCTGATGTTGGACTAAATTATTGTACTTAAAATTAAATGTGTACGTTTTTTTGTTAGATAACACAAAAATGTAGATTGACAGTTGATTTTGATTAAAGTAGAAGGGTAAATTTTGTTTGATTAAAAAAAACACAAGGATACTTTGAATATTTTCAAAAGACATGGTATATATATGTATGTATGTATATTCTTACATATTGTTGATTAAAACTTTAATTAGACATGGTATAATTAAGAAGTAGATATATAAGTACCTAGAGATTGAGCATCAGCTATTGGAGCAACAAGCACAACAAACAGCAGCAACAATAAAATAGAAACTTTGATGAAAGCCATAATATATATTTTTTTTCTGATAATATTTATGAAAGATTGATATATAAAAGATTGGGGGATGCGGAAACAAGGGCCTTCTAGGACCTTCAAATAGTTGCATATTGGGCACTGTCATATCTGATAAAATTACCATGCAGACCCTATAGATCACTAGAACAACATTATTACTCCGCATGAAAAGCACGTGTCCTATTTTGTTTTCTTCAATTATTACGCCGTTTACGTGTCTTTTTCATACACGGCAAAAATGTTCCGACTTCTTTCGTTTGGCTTTTATTATATACGTACACAAACGAGTGATGAGTCCAAACTTGGACCACTATTTTTTTTTTTTTTAATAAAATGTGTACACGAAAAGATCTAAACGGTTGCATATATATATATATATATATATATATATATATATATACATGGACCGAATTACACTTACAGATCTCACATTTCCATTGCATAATATATACAGCGTAATTTTTCTAATGTCTAGTGCCTTTTTGATGATGCACCTATTACAGCATTGGAGAAATGTCAATTAGTTTGGTAATTTATGCAATGAAATGTGAGATCTGTAAATGCAATTCGGTCCGTGTGTGTGTATATATATATATATATATGTGTGTATATATATATATATATATATACACACACACACGAACATATATATGCATAAAAAACGAATTCCACTTAGATGTAAATAGTAATTTATTTATAAATTGGTACAAGATGTACATCTTTTAAGGCGTGAGTATTTTCTTATAGCTATCTGTCAATATTGCCCTTCGAATTGTAATTGTTTTCGCTTTTGCTATTTTCAATTGTATTTTATCGATTCCGCAAACGGGTATGTAACATTCTATTTTTATTATTAATGACCCATTTTGTTTACAAATTTAAATTAATGATTTTGATTTTAAATTTAAATTTTATTCAAAAGAACTTATTTTTGGGAATTTTTTTATTTAAATTTTTATGCAAAAAATATTGTAACAGAGTCAGAATCATAGTTTCAAACGCTAGTGGGGATGTCTATCTTTCTTGTTGATAAATTATTCAATTGACTAAGTGTATTATTGCCTTGTTAATTTCACCGATTCGAATTTTTAGTTCTAGGTTTCTACAGTTAAAAACTCTCAGAAAATGTCACATCTAGCTTTTTCTGTTACAGTGAAAAACTCTAAGAAAATGTCACATCTCAGCTCGAATTGAAATCTCATATCTACGAAGTTAATGAGGCCTATGTTATTTTACTTATGTGATATACACGTTTAATAGAAATTAAATATTACGGTACTTTTTTCTCTTTCTTAATGTGTATTATATTAATGAAGAGTGACCATAATAGCTCCAACTAATATATTCCTTATATAAATTTTCTTTAAACCTTTTGTTATAGAAAACAAATCTGAACTGTATTCAAACACACGAAGAAGTTGATATATACTACCTAGACATTGATATTTTTGTCATTTTCGACCTTGAGTTCAACTAAGAAAAAGTAAATATATACCTAGATAAGATCAAGCAGAATTGCCAGCAGTGAGTACAATAACACAGAAAGTTAGATTAAGGCCATAATATATCTTTGGTAATATAGGCAAAATCAATAATATACTGAAGGGTTTGGAATATGCAAAAACAGGGAGATTGCTACAACCTAGCTATAAATTAGTTACATGTATGGGGACAGTCATACCTGATCAATTTTTTTTAAAGAAAAAAATATAGACCACAGATGCGTTCTTCACCCGAATAACTAATTACTCGCCATAAAAAATCACTTGCCCTCTTTTCTTTTTTTGCTTTTCTTTAATCGTTTTTTTTTTCTTCCCCATCACCCAATTGCCGTCAGATAATATTGTCTTTTTTGTTTACCTAACTCAACGAATATTAAACACGCGAAAAATGTTCTAGTCTGTTAACGTTTTGTCTTTTGAAGTAGTGTTGACCTTTATTTATGTACACAAATGAGTCCAATTAATGATCCATATATGTTGGACCACTAAATTGTGTCATCTGATGCATGACACATATTGCATATGAAATTCAAAATACAATATATACATATACATATACATATATATATATATGTATATATCCATGAATACTTGATCCAATTTATAGCAAATACATTTATATTTTAATATTTTTACTTTTCTTATTTCCTCATTTTCGTTTCAACTGTTCATCTAAATATTATTATTTGGCCCGACAGATGTTTAGTAAAGAATGCTTTATATAAATGTCGCATCATATCTTAGATTCCAATTATGTGCATGAAATAGAAAAATATTTTAAAAAAAAAAACCGGAGAAAAATTACTGAAGTTTTACTTCATTATTATGATACGCTTACACTTATTTAAAAGCCTCAACATCACAGCAGTAGTTGAAGCGTAGCAAGCTTTAATTACCCCCAAGTTTTCTAGTGACTTGGTAGTTTTATAAACACACACACACACACACATATATATATATATAGACGTAATATATTGCATGTAGCATGCAATATATAGTTTCTAATCATTCATCATGCGCCTTTGACAGTGAGAAGTTTCTCAAACGTCAGCATAAGATCAGTAGTACCGATGGAGTTGCATTGTTCAGGATTGCAGGTCTCAACCTCATATTTGCAAAAGCATGTTGGTGGCATACTTCTTGTACAAATGCAAGGTTCTCCGCAAACTAAGGGGCATCCGCCTATCTTTATGTCCGTACGATAACATTTTGTGGTTTCGGATTCTGTCTCGCACTCACAGGTAGAGCAGAATTTTTGTCTAAAGCCTAAAAATAACAAATATATAAGTATATCATTATCATCAGTGTAAATGAGAGAAGCTGAAGT
This sequence comes from Morus indica, assembly GCA_029231665.1. NCBI lineage: Eukaryota > Viridiplantae > Streptophyta > Magnoliopsida > Rosales > Moraceae > Morus > Morus indica. The sequence goes on along the minus strand of JACAGA010000010.1, from coordinate 452,047 downwards.
ACATGTGTGCGTGAGCGTGTGTATATATATATATCAGTCTATATATATAGGCACGTGCAGAATGTTTCTAACTTTCTGTTTCCACTGGTTAGGGAGTTAGCGAAGGAAAGTGGAGAGAGAGATGAGCGAGAGGCAAGAGAAATAGAGAGAGAAAGAGGCAGCGAAGGTGCAGAGAGAAAAAGGTCGTTACGTGGAGGAGAGAGAGAAAGGTTGAATATGGTTAGAAATTTTTCTCTCTTGTATAGGTCTTACATAAGCATTATATCTTTGATCAATTCAACTTTTTTGCCATTTTGAGAGTAATTAATCTTGATCTCAATAAATTTTGTGGTTGCGAGTATAGTTTTATGGTAATTCTATGCCGACTTTGCCGCAAGAGGAGTTTGGGATCCAACATCTCCACTCTTAAGTTTAAAATTAAAAAAAAAATAAATAAATAAATAAAGTAAAAGAGAAAATAAATATTTTCAAAAGACATGATATATATATATATATATGTATGTATTCTTACATATTGTTGATTAAAACCTTAATTAGACATGGTATAATTAAAGAAGTAGATATATAAGTACCTAGAGATTGAGCATCATTCGAAACCCGGAAAAGGTTTTCTCGAGCATCAGCTATTGGAGCAACAAGCACAACAAACAGCAGCAACAACAAAACAGAAACTTTCATGAAAGCCATAATATTTATTATTTTTTTCTGATAATATTTATGAAAGATTTATATATGAAGTGATTGGGGGATGTGGAAACAAAGGCCTTCTAGGACCTATAAATAGTTGCATATTGAAGACTGTCATATAAGATAAAATTACCATACAGTCCCTATACTTCAGTAAAACAACATTATTACTCCGCATGAAAAGCACGTGTCCTTTTTTCTATTTTGTTTTCTTCAATTAAACTTTTTTTCCCCTCGCGTTTTCGTGTCTTTTTAATACACGCCAAAAATGTTCTGACTTCTTTCGTTTGGCTTTTATTATATACGTACACAAACGAGTGATGAGTCCAAATTTGGACCACTACTTTTTTTTTTTTTTTTTTTTTTTAATAAAATGTGTACACGAAAAGATCTAAACGGACGGTTGCATATACAGGAGACTAATTTTTTACTTGATGGTTGTAAATATATATATATATATTATATATATAAGCTTTTTCGCCAGTCTCTCTAAAAGAACTGCCCTCCAATTTAACATATTGAAAACGTAATATTATAGTTATTTAATATAATACATATATTTTATAAAATAACTTGACAATTACTTAAGATAACATGAACACTAAATATATGTTACACATGGAACTTAAATTATATGATATAATTTTATACTGTAATTTAGTTATTTAACATAATAAAGATATTTAAAAGGTGTAATAATAGTCAGAATAATTAAATATCTTGATATCTCATAAAAGCACTTGCCCTCTTTTATTTCTTTTTTTTTTTTTGCTTTAATCGGTTTTTTTTTTTTTTCCTTCCCCTTAACCCAATTGCCGTCAGATAAAGTCCTTTTTTTGTTTACCTAACTCAACGAATATTAAGCATGTGAAAAATGTTCTAGTCTGTTAACGTTTGTCATTTAAAGTAGTGCTTACCTTTATTCATGTACGCGAATGAGTCCAATTAATGATCCATCTATGTTGGACCACTAAATTGTGTCGTCTGATACATGACACATATTGCGTATGAAATTCAAAATTTAATATATATATATATATATATTCACATATACATATACATATACTTGATCCAATTTATAGCAAATACTTGATTAATTAAAAAGCGTATCAAAATACGGTACACTTCATTATTGTTTAAGAATAAATTTACGCTTTCTTAAAAGCCCTCAACGTCAGAGTGGTACAGGGGAGGGCAAGCATTACTTACCACAAGTTTTCAGTGATCACTTGGTAATAAGTCCAAACTATGTATGTTGGACCACTAAATTGTTCTCATGCCAAACATATGTGTCGTTCAATGTTTTACATGTCCGATCGTGATACGAGTCTCTCTCTATATATACGCATACAAATTTATATAAATATATATACCCATACATACATACATATGTATACATCACATACATATACTCTAAAATTAGAAGTAGAGAGTATATGGCTATTTGACGAACACATATTTATCTTTGATATGTTACATATGTATATATATATACACATACAAACATATGTACTATACAACACATACATCTACAAATATATACTTTAGGGTTAATTAACCCTCTTGCTTCCGGAGTAAGTTCACCACCCAAACCCGGAATCTGTTTTTCTCACTCTCTCACCCATGAGTTTTTGTTTCTCTCAAGTCACGTTTAAGACTTTTTTTAGTTAGCAGAATATTTTGCATTATTTCTGCAATATTATGTGATGGGAATATGATCTGCAAATGCAATTTGGGCCATTACATCGAGTCCGCAAAGGACTGTAAAGTATTGTTTTTTTATTATTAAGCTTTTTTTGTGCAATTTAAATTATAATTCAAATTTTTTTATTACAGCGTTTTCTTTCAAAATAAAAGAGTTTGAGTTGTAATTTCTGACTTTGTAAAAAGAACATATGTATGTGATAGACCATAAAAAGTGAAGTAGATATATCTTCATCATTATTCAAGGATAAGCTTACACTTATTTAAAAGCCTCAACATTAGTAATTGAGGCAATATATGGGGGGCAAGCTCTCATTATTCAAGCCTATATATTTATATATTTAGTTTTTCTTCATGAAGAGAAGATTCTCAGCCCTCAACATGTAATTAGTAGCAAGAGAGTCGCATGTTTGAGGGTCGCAGGAGTCCACCTCGTGTGTGCGTGTGCGTATATATATATATATATATATATATATATATATATATATATATATCGTCTATATTTAGGCACGTGCAGAATGTTTATAAGTTTCTGTTTCCACTGGTTAGGGAGTTAGCGAAGGAAAGTGGAGAGAGAGATGAGCGAGAGGCAAGAAAAATAGAGAGAGAAAGAGGCAGGGAAGGTGCAGAGAGAAAAAGGTCGTTACGTGAAGGAGAGAGAAATTTGTCTTTTTATATTCCTATTGATTAATAGGATTAATTGTCTAAAGTGAGTGGTTCAACGGTGCATTTACGGAAGCTATGTTCCCATACGATCTCCTAGACAGGGCTTCTTAGGATTGATTTTTGTGACTTTTATATTTTTCTTGCATATATTCTCCTTGTTTTTATCACCCGTCTTATTATTAAAAACAGAGAAAAGGCCAACAAAATCATAATATGCATGTTTGAGTTCCAACTAAGTTTAAAATAAAATAAAAAAGAAAAGAAAACGATCTGTTTTTTTAGAAAATAACCTTAATAATATGCTATTGGATAAAATTTTAGGGTTACCAGTGATAATAATTTTTTTTTTTTTTTTTTTTATGGAAACTACGGTATGTTCCCATACGATCTCCTAGACAGGGCTCCTTGGGATTGATTTTTGTGACTTTCATATATTTCTTGCATATATTCTCCTTGTTTTTATCACCCATCTTATTATTAAAAACAGAGAAAAGGCCAACAAAATCATATGAATTAGAGAGCACAGAGGCGACGAAGTCATATGCTAGCGCACAGCTCTATTTGTTTTGTATTAACTGTTTTGTTTGATATTTCTATTTCCTTTATTTCCAAATTTCTATTTATACTGTTCATTTAAATATTATTATTTAGCCCGGCAGATGTATAGTGAATAATGCTTTTATAAATGTCGCATCATCTCTTAGATCCCAATCTATGTGCATGAAATAGAAATATATTTAAAAAAAAAAAAAACCGGATAAAGATTATTGAAGTTTTACTTCATTATTATGATACGCTTACACTTATTTAAAAGCCTCAACATCACGGCAGTAGTTGAAGTGTAGCAAGCTTTAATTACCCCAAGTCTTCTAGTCACTTGGTAGTTTTAGAAACATACATATATATATATATATATATATATATATATGGACGTAATATATTGCACGTAGCATGCAATATATAGTTTCTAATTATTCATCATGCGCCTTTGACAGCGAGAAGTTTCTCAAACGTCAGCATATGATCAGTAGTGCCGATGGAGTTGCATTGTTCAGGATTGCAGGTCTCAACCTCATATCTGCAAAAGCATATTGGTGGGATACTTCTTGTACAAATGCAAGGTTCTCCGCAAACTAAGGGGCATCCGCCTATCTTTCTGTCCGTACGATAACATGTTGTGGTTTCGGATTCTGTCTCGCACTCACAGGTAGAGCAGAATTTTTGTCCAAAACCTAAAATAACAAATATATAAGTATATCATTATCATTAGTATAAATGAGAGAAGCTGAAGTACATGTGTGCGTGCGCGTATATATATATATATATATATATATATATATATATCAGTCTATATTTAGGCAACTTTCTGTTTTCACTGGTTAGGGAGTCAGCGAAGGAAAATGGAGAGAGAGATGAGCGAGAGGCAAGAAAAATAGAGAGAGAAAGAGGCAGCGAAGGTGCAGAGAGAAAAAGGTCGTTACGTGGAGGAGAGAGAAAGGTTGAATATGGTTAGAAATTTTTCTTTCTTGTGTAGGTCTTACATAAGCGTTCTTTTTATATTCCTATTGATTAATAGGATTAATTGTCTAATGTGAGTGGTTCACAGTGAGAAAACGCACTTCTGTGAGAGTTCTCTCGTCGTCAAAAACAGAGAGAGCTCTTTTGTGTGGGATTGATCGACTAATCCAATCAATCAATCTACCGTTAAGCGGAAAGAGATGGAGTTAGAGAAGAAAATAGAATTTAGAGAGAGATTGATATGAGGGAAGAAATTAAGGTTTGGTATTTTTGGTCAAATTTTATTGAGGGTAAGTATGTAGTTATGATGGCTTATAATATATATATATATATATATATATATATATATCTCGAACGGTTACAATTTAAACAAATGGCAAAAACAATCCTTATTTTTCTCTTAAATATTTAGCTTTTCAGAAAAAAAAAAAAATGAAAACTATACATACAACGAATACCAACAAAATTTAACATACCTCCTTAATTACAACTTTTTGAATAATTATTAAGAGAAAAATTGGGATTTTTATTGGATTTCAAAATAGCAATAGTTTATAACTTGAGTGTATGATATATGAGTGTTTGGAGAGGAGTTTGGTCATAGACTCATAATTCTCTTTACCTGTCATTTTAAGTGAGTATCTTTTTGTAATAAGAAATTTTAATTTTAAGATGGTGCGGACGGTTAAAAAAAAAAAAAAAAAAAAAGGTAAATAAAACCGTACTTTTAAAATTTATAAGGTATCCTTTGCTTAATATTTGTAAACAACAAGGTACCAATGTGATGTTAAGTTAAAAACAATGTATCATTCTTTCTAAAGATACCGTATCAAAATGATAAAACTCATTGAAAAATTATAATAATGTTGAGAATTCTAACTCAAATTTTAACTCTTGTATAGCAATTGATGTGATATGAGAGTTGTTATCCTTTTATTTATAGACGGAATCTTTTATCATTAATTGAGATAGCAATGTTTTTGTTACTCTTTAAACTTAAGGCATTTTTTTCTATGAGAAAAAAACAACTCACCAGTGAGACTCCCTTCAACCTTAGATTAATTTTTCAATAGTTATATATGTGCCGGTCCATATTAAAAATTTACAGCGCACATCAAAGAATTGCTCCTGGTGCAAATCTAACCGTTGAAAAGTTAATCCAACGGTCAAAAAGCAGTGCTCTACTGGTGAGTTTTTTTAGAAAATTTTAATTTTAACAATTGTTTTTTCAACTCTATTATTTATGCTATTACACAAAATGTTAATGCCACTACCAAAAAAAAAATAACCTGGAGGTTACGAACGGTAATCTAATGGTTACGAAGAAATAACCTCAAGTTATGAAAAAATAACTTGCCGATTATGAAAAGATAACATACAAATTATTAGTGGCATAAGATAAATTTTAAAACAGTGGCAGAAGTAAATTAGCGTATATCTTTGATAAATTCAACTTTTTTACCATTTTGAGAGTAATTGATTTTGATCTCAATAGATTTTGTGGTTGCGGGTATAGTTTTATAAAGACCATTTAGTTCGCTGATTCGAGTTTTTAATTTGAATTGAGATGTGATTTTATGTAATAGTTTTTTACTGTAGTAAAAACGTTAGATGTGACTATTTCTGAGAGCTTTTTACTGTAGTAAAACTCAAATTCTAAACTTGACTTCGCTGCAAGATGAGTTTCAATTCCAACATCCCCTCTAAGTTTAAAAAAAAATAATAATAAAAGAGAGAGATCGGTTTTTTTTTTTTGGAAAATAGTCTTAATAATCTGATGTTGGACTAAATTATTGTGCTTAAAATTAAATGTGTACGCTTTTTTGTTAGATAACACAAAAATGTAGATTGACAGTTGATTTTGATTAAAACAGAAGGGTAAATTTTGTTTAATTAAAAGAAAAACACAAGGATACTCTGGAATATTTTCAAAAGACATGGTGTATATATATGTATGTATTCTTACATATTGTTGATTAAAACCTTGATTTGACATGGTATAATTAAGAAGTAGATATATAAGTACCTAGAGATTGAGCATCATTAGAAACCCGGAAAAGGTTTCCCCGAGCATCAGCTATTGGAGCAACAAGCACAACAAACAGCAGCAACAACAAAACAGAAACTTTGATGAAGGCCATAATATTTATTATTTTTTTCTGATAATATTTATGGAAAATTGATATATGAAGTGATTGGGGGGTGCAGAAACAAAGGGCTTCTAAGACCTATAAATAGTTGCATATTGAAGACTGTCATTTAAAATAAAATTACCATACAGACCTTATACTTCACTAAAGCAACAATATTACTCCGCATAAAAAGCACGTGCCCTCTTTTCTATTTGTTTTCTTCAATTGAGCTTTTTATTTTTTTTCCCTTGCCCTTTACGTCTCTTTTTTCATACAGGCTCTATGCTTCACTAGAATAACATTATTACTCCGTATGAAAAGCAAGTGCCCTTTTTTCTTTTTTGTTTTCTTCAATTGAACTTTTTTTTTTCCTTGCCCTTTACGTCTATGCTTCACTAGAACAACATTATTACTCCGCAAGAACCCCCCCCCCCCCCCCCCCCCCCCCCTTAAATTGAACTTTTTTTTCCTTGCCTTTACGTCTCTTTTTCGTACAGACCCTATGCTTCACTAGATTAACATCGTACTAGGCACGTTGCGTTTGACTTTTATAACATATGTACACAAACGAGTGATGAGTCCAAATTTGGACCACTATTTTTTTTTTTAATAATTGTGTACACGAAAAGATCTACACGTTTGCATATATAGCAAAATAATTTTTTACTGGCCCTATGATGATTGTAATATTTATATATATATATATATATATATAGGCTTTTTTCCCATCTCTCTAAAAGAACTGTCCCTCTAATATGATATATGTAAGTGGAAAACTTATTAACATTATAGTTATTTAGCCTAATACAGATATTTTATAAAATAACGTGACAATTATTTAAGGTAATATGAATACTAAAATGCATTACACCAAGAACTTAATGCATATGTGATTACGCCCAAACGTGTCGAAAATAAAGCGGTCGCGGTAGCACAGTTAGGGCGGTCGTATCCACAAGGAGGTGACAAATTAAACAAGAAAAGATTAGCAAATAAAAAGCTTTAGGAGATAAATAATAAAATCAAAATAAAAAGAATGTAATTTTTGTTGAGAAGTTTAAGCATAAGAAAAATGTATGAGAAAATTATATAATTAAAAGTGGTAAGGCGTCGAGATTCCCCTATATGCTTGGTTCACCCGAATGAATTTTGATCCTTGAGATTACTCAATTGAAAGTTTCACATCCCAAACTAACAATCGGAAAATAAATATTTGAAGAACATGTGAATTAAAATGTATTCGAGTGAATAAAATTCTTACGTTTAGTATTAGAAAAAATCATCTTAAGAGAAATCTAAGAGCGACAATATACCATTGGCAATAATGCAGTAAAAGACTACTCATAAAATAATATCTATCAATATATAGTATCATGCAACAATCACATAAAAAGAGCGTGACTAGATTTATATAAAAGTTGACAAGAACATATATCAATATGAAAAATTAGAAGAAGATAGAAGAAAATTAATCACTCAAATATATAAACTTTAGAGAACAAATGGAGAATCAAAATCCACCCAAGATCACTTCACATATAGGTTCCTCTCTAACCTCACCAATAAGAGAAAAATGTGTCTAAACTTAAGCTAAAAAGTTCTAACCCCTAAACACCTTAACATGACCCTATTTATAGAGTTTTGGGTCATGATAAAAGTAATAATCAACAACAAAAATAATAAAGAAAATAAGACTAAGAACGTTTTCCTAATTAATTGAAATTTATAAGGCTTTATTTGGTGAGTAAAAGTTGATTCGGTGAGGCTGAAAGTGTTCCAAACGGCAAAGCAACGGACACAAACGCATCAATTGGCTGAAGAATTCCAAACGGGCGGACACGTGGCGCACGGAGAAGGATGAAACGTTGATCGCCGTGACACGTGGCAAGCTCTGATTAGCGGAGAGGAGAAGTGATACTATGCAAGGAAACGTGGCGCAAGCTGAGAGGCAGAGAAGAAATCAGCGCTGACAGCAGGGACCCGCATGGACACATGGCGGAATTTGGCTGGAGGCCGGCTGCACGCGGGACCCACGCAGAGATTGGATGAAAAACGCCTGACGCGCGCGTGGGAAGCAATCGCCCGGGGGGAAGACCGTGCGCGCCAAACGCGCGTGGGGGAAGGTGCATATGGGGCCCACCGGTCTGGATGCGGCATAGATCGACACGTGGCGGCTGAGTGAGGCAGCGCGGCTCGGCTCCAGTCGGCTCGGCTTGGCGCGGGGGAAGGCTGGCTGATGGGCTTCAGATGGGCTGAATTGGGCCGAATTTGGGCTTGTTTTGAGTTCAACTTTTGGATTATGCTTGGTAAACTAGCCCAAATCTAATTGTTTTCTTCAAAAACCTGAAAAAATAAAATAAATCTAATTAAAATTAAATCCTCTAAATTTAGGAGTATTTGAAATTAAAATCACAAATTTGATAAAATAATTTGACAATTATGAACATTAAAAGTGCAAATTTGTGCACTTATCAATATGATATAATTGTTACACTGTAATTTGGTTATTTAACATAATAAGGAAGTTTAGAAGATGTAATAATAGTCGGAATAATTAAATATCTTGATATCTCATATTCTTAGTTTTATGTGGAATAAATATTATCATATTACGTTCTACACTTTTATACATTATGTTTGAGAGACAATCCCTTTAGAGGGACTGAAGAAAAACCCTATGTAAGCGTGTGTATTGCGGCATCTATGGGTATGTCATCACTAACCATGATACTAGGGAAAACTAATGCACTAGCCATGTAATTGAAACAACTTAATATGGATAACGTAATATGTAATTGCCGGGACCTCAATGCCACACTCATGATCACAACGATAGATCGTAGACGAAAATGTCGATGTCGACGGGTTTGATTTATGGATAACATAATATGCAAGTGGAAAATGTAATATTATAGTTATTTCACGTAATACATATATTTTAGAAAATAACGTGGCAATTACTTAAGATAACATAAACACTAAAAATACGTTACACCAAGAACTTAAATTACATGATATAATTTTATACCCAAATTTCGTTATTTAACATAATATGGATGTATAAAAGGTGTAATAATAGTCTGAATAATTAAATATCTTGATATCTCATATTTTTAGTGTTACGTAGAATAAGTATAATCATATTACATTTTACACTTTTATACGTTACTGTCACGCCCCCTAAACAGGGTGGGTGACGTGAAGCTCGATTAGAGGTTAATAAAGTAGATTCTAAACGAGCCCCACTCAACTTGATTAAAATATAAATAAACTACAAAATCCTGGGCCTTTGACAACACAGGGCTCAACCCACAGGACATACAGTATCGTACATACATACACATGTAAATAATCATTACAACAGACATCGACCACAATCTAGAAATCCAAATATCATTGTTTATAGAATTTACAACTTCCTTACACTTTTATGTCAGAGGATAAACACAATCTTCACTTGTTTGATCAGTAGCAAATCCCCAGCTACTCCGCACCACTCCTAGAGTCTCCTGTGAGGGGTTTAACATTCATAAAAACAGTAAAACGTGAGCGAAAGGCCTAGTAGGATATAATTTGAAATGACTTATAAATAAATGAATAAATAAATGAGCGAGTGAATAAATAAATGAGTAAGTAAATAAAATGAGACATTCAGTTCCAACAGACAGCTGGAACCTCACATCATTTTTCTCAAAGGAAAGATATATGAAAATATCCATTTTACAGGCATCAATAAGTAATTGGTACAAATTACTCACCTACCAAGTGCCTAGCCTACCCGGACCGAGCTTCGGGTTCTGCCCTCGAGGATGCACTCTCCACATCCTATCTAGGTCATCAGTAATATATTATTACCGGTTCACAAGATCTCTTATCTTAAGAAATCATTCATTTAATATTATGAAATCGTTAATATGACCCCACGAACTACTCAAGCCGTGGGCCCCATTAACTGGACAAGCCATGAGGTTCCATGAACTAAACAAGCCATGGATTCCATGAACTAAACAAGCCATGGTTTTCAAATGGTTTTTCTTTCGCAAACAAGCCCCTTTCTTTAAAACATTTACAATGCCAAAATTCTTTCTTTGAAAATCAGGCTCACAAGAAAAAGGAATAGAAATTCTACCTCACAATACTAAACCTGGGACTAGCGTTGCCCTATTTCAGCTTTCGCTTCTTCAAGCCCCTTTTGTCTGAATTCTTAGCTAGCACAGATACAAAATGACCCTTTAGGGTCAATTCTCATTCTTAAAGTAATTCAATCTCAATTATGTACCAAGATTTCTAATTAGTGTGCCCTAATCCAATTTCATGTTTCAATAATCAATTCCACGGATTTTCAGTCTCAAAATATGGATTAAAGATGCTAATCCATCTATCTCAAGTCCCCAAATAAAGTTAATTTGGATTCTCCCTGAAAACAGAGGTCAAAAAGCATTTTCAGACAAAACAGGATCAAACCCCGTGTACACTGATCGACCGGTGACAGAGCAGTGCAACACTACCGGTCGACCGGTAGTGTGCACTTCGGTCGACCGCACCGGTTGACCGCACAGGTCGACCTTTTGCCATGCAATCCGGTTGACCGCATAGGTCAACCGATGAGGAACACCAGTGCGAGAAAAGTCACAAAACCAGTTTGAAAACCTACAAATCCAGTCCCAAATCGAAATATTTCAAAGGAAAAACCACTAGATCCGGGTTCTAGGTACTAAATCAAGTCCAAAGAACCCATAATCTCCAATTTCTATCATGATTTTACTTAAAATCCATGAAAATCCGTTTGAACTAAAAATAAGTTTTGAAATCCGAAAATTCCAAGATTCAAGATAGGTTTTTCCGAAATCTTACCTTGAATCCTTCTCTTGATGTTGAAAACTTCTTGAAATCATTCCTTGGTTCAAGAGCCGTTCGGTTTAGGAGAAAAATGAGAGAGAGAGAAAGAGAGAGCACGGGAGTTGAGAGAGAGAGAGAGAGAGAGAGAGAACGCACGGGAGGAAAAAGAAAAGGAAAAAGAAAAGGAAAGAAAAGGAAAAAGAAATGAAAAGACATGTGTACAATATTTTAAAAATGACAGTCCAGAAATGTGCCTATGCACACTCTGGGTAGAAATGTAAATACTGAAAATATTTAAATACCTTGAAATTATTTAAATTTACTTGTAATAAACATTTATTAATTAATAGCTAATTAATTAATTCAGATTAGGCACACTAATAAATCTCAATTATCTTAATTAATCTCATTTAATTTTTCAGGGTGTTACAGTTACGTTAGAGAGACGGTCTATTTAGAGAGATTGAAGAAAAACCCTATATATAAAAAGCCCCTGCCCTCTTTTCTTTTTTTCTTTTTTTTTTAATCGGGTTTTTTTTTCATAATATTCCACATTTTTGCCATTTTGAGAGTAATTAATTTTGATATCAATAAATTTTGTGGTTGAGGGTATAGCTTTATAGTAATTTTGTGCCGATTTCACCGCAAGATGAGTTTGAATTCCAACATCCCCTCTCTAAGGTTAAAATAGTTTTTTTTTTTTTTTTTTTTAAGAAAAGAAAAAGATCGGTTTTTCTCTTGGAAAATAACCTTAATAATATGATGTTGGACAAAATTGTGTGCTTAAAATTATATGTGTACACTTTTTTGTTAGATAACACAAAAATGTAGATTGACAGTTGATTTTAATTAAAACAAAGGTAAATTTTGTTTGATTAAAAAAAAAAAAAAACAGAAAGATACTCTGAATATTTTTAAAAGACATGGTATATATATATATATATATACGTACTCGCGCATACACATATATGTATATATATATATTTTCCATTACCATTATCATCATTAGTACATATAGGTTTATCATTATCATTGGTATTAATGAGAGAAACTGAAGTACATATATGTGTTGCGCGAGTACGTTATATATATATATATATATTCAATCTATATATAGGTACGTGCAGAATGTTTCTAACATTTTGTTTTCACTAATTGAAACATATTCGTCCCTTCATTCTAGATGCTCGAGGTTGAAACTACGCTACTGTTCCTTAGAATACAAGCATCTTGATACAAAATAAACAAGATGAACATATGAACTTTTATATTTTTTTTCATATAGGACTTAAATTTTCTTTAATTTTTCTAACTCCGCATGAGCACTTTGGGTGCCAATTTTTCATTTATCAATAAATCATTTTAAGCACTTAAATTTATTATTTTGATCTTCTTTCAAACGAAACAAGAAACTTTCTTGACCCGTCATTACTACAAAATATATGTCCTATTTAAAACCATGTCTCAAAATGGATTACCAAGCTGCCACTTTTCTAAAGTCTTTCCGATAGTACTACCATGTATGCTTTTCTCTTATATACAAGTTTTTTTTTTTTTAAGTGAAAAGAGAGAAGGTTTCTATCTTTTATGCATAAGTAATTATTCTTTAAAAAACAAATATTTAAGACCAACTGGAATGTCAAGGATGTGAAGAATAATTCTACATGCCACGTTTTAATGCCAACAGTGTATTAAAATTAATGAATTTAAAAAAACAACAACAAACAAAGAGCGAAAAAAGGAGACAAAAAATAGCTTTAGAAGTTTCAATGCGTAAGCGAATTGGTGATAATAATAATTATTATTGTTATTATTATTATTTATTATTATTATTATTATATATTTGGAGCAGAAGAACAAAAGAGAAAATGATGGCTCGGCAATGTAACAATGGGTTACTAAAACCATTGTTATAGTTTGCTGAAATTTTTGCGCGACATTTATAAGTACGTGCTACTTTTTTTCATTCACATTGGCGGACAATTTAAAATTTAAGGAGTAAAATAAAAGATTTTAAAATTTAAAATTTAAACTGAGAATGACTCTCAAATTTTAAAGTTACCGGCGATAATAATCTAATATTTTTTTATGGCATTAATGCTGGCAGGCCCCCATGATCTTTCAACGTTGCTTTTACGGAAACATTCCCATACGATGCCCTAGACAAGGTTTATTGGGATTGATTTTTGTGACTTTTATATATTTTTTTGCATGTATTTTCCTTGTTTTTATCACCTATCTTATTATGAGAAACAGAGAAAAGGCCAACAAAATCATATGAATTTGAGAGCAAAGGGGTGATTACATGGAAGGGCAAGGGCGACGAAGTCATATGCTAACGCACAGAAGTCATATGCTAGCGCACAGAGCAGAAGTAACAGATGTACATAAGTCCTCCATTTGTTTTGTATTAACTGTTTTGTTTGATTAAGTTTCTACGTTTCTTCTACTTTTATATTTTAATTTTTCTATTTCTCTTATTTCCATATTTAAGTTTATACTGTTGATCTAAATATTATTATTTGGCCCGACGGATGTATAGTGAAAAATGCTTTATATAAATGTCGCATCATCTCTTAGATCCTAACTATGTGCATGAAATAGAAAAATATTTAAAAAAAAAAAAAAAAAAAAAAAACAGGATAAAAATTACTGAAGTTTTACTTCATTATTAATTTATTATGATACGCTTACACTTATTTAAAAGCCTCAACATCACAGCAGTGGTTGAAGCGTGGCAAGCTTTAATTACCCCCAAGTTTTCTACTAACTTGGTAGTTTTAAAAACATATATACATAGACGTAATATATTGCATGTAGCATGCAATATATAGTTTCTAATTATTCATCATGCGCCTTTGACTGCGAGAAGATTCTCGAACGTCAGCATATCAGCAGTACTGATGGAGTTGCATTTTTCAGGATTGCAGGTCTCAACCTCATATGTGCAAATGCATATTGGTGGTTCACTTAGTGCACAAAAGCAAGTTCCTTTGCAAGGTAAGGGGCATTCGCCTATCTTAATGTCCGTACGATAACATTTTGTGGTTCCCGATTCTGTCTTGCACTCACAGCTAGAGCAGAATTTTTGTCGAAAACCTAAAATAACAGATATATATAGGTATATCATTATCATTAGTATAAACGAGAGAAGCAGAAGTACACGTGTGCGTGCGTGTGTGTGTGTGTGTGTGTGTGTATGTATATGTATATATTCAGTCTATATTTAGGCACGTGTGGATTGTTTCTAACTTTCTGTTTCTACTGGTTACCGAGTTAGCGAAAGAAAGTGGAGAGAGTGATGAGTAAGAGGCAAGAGAAATAGAGAGAGAGAGAGAGAGAGAGAGAGAGAGAGAGAGAGAGAGAGAGAGAGGCAGCGAAGGTGTATAGAGAAAAAGGTCATTATGTAGAGGATAGAGAGAGAGGTTGAAAACGCACTTCTGTGAGAGTTCTCTCGTCATCCAAAAACCGAGAGAACTCTTTTGTGATAAGGGATCGATCGACTAATCCAATCAAACAATCTATCACTAAGCGGAAAGAGATGGAATTGGGGCAGGGGATAGAATTTAGAGCGAGATTGATATGAGGGAAGAAATTAAGGTTTCTTATGTTTGGTCAAATTTAATTGAGGGTAAGTATGTAGTTATGATGGCTTATAATATATATATATATATAAATATACATATATATATATAGAGAGAGAGAGAGAGAGAGAGAGAGAGAGAGAGAGAGAGAGATAAATCGAACGGCTACAAATTAGACCAAAAGAAAAAAAATAATCCTTAATTTTCTCTAAATATTTAGCTTTTCAGAAAAAGAAAAATGAAAACTATACATACAACGAATACCAAGCAAAATTTAAGGTACCTCCTTACAGCTTTTCGAATAATTATTGAGAGAAATATTGGGATTTTTATTGGATTTCAAAATACCAATAGTTTATAACTTGAATGTATGATATATGAGTGTTTGAAGACGAGTTTGGTTTTAAGTGAGAATCTTTTTGTAATAAGAAATTTTACTTTAAAAGAGTGTGGACGGTAAAATAAAAAAATAAAAAAAAAGTATAAATAAAACCGCACTTTTAAAATTCATAAGTACCTTTTTTTTTTAATACTTTCTAAACACCAAGGTACTAATGTGATGTTAAGTTAAAAACAATGTATCATTCTTTTTAAAGATAATGTATCAAAATGATAAAACTCATTGAAATTTATAATAATGTGACAGGAGAGTTATTATCCTTTTATTGAGATAGAAATATTTTTGGTACTCTTTGAACACAAGTACAAAAATAAGGCATTTTTTACTTTGAGACCAAAAAAAAAAATCACCAGTGAGAGACCTTTTAACCATTAGATTAAGTTTTCAATGGTTATATATGTGCAGGTCTATATTAAAACTTTACATCACACTCCAAAGAATTACTCCTGGTGCAAATCTAACCGTTAATAAATTAATCTAACGGTCAAAGAGCAATGCCCCACCGGTGAGTTTTGTTAGAAAATTTTAATTTTAATAATTGTTTTTCCAACTCTATTATTTATGCCATTACACAAAATGTTAATGTCTCACAAAAAAAAAAAAAAAAAATTAACCCTGAGGTTACAACAAGATAACATGTAGATTATTAGTAGCATGAGATGAATTTTAAAACAATGGTAGAAATAAATTAACATCACATCTTTGATAAATTCCTCTTTTTTGCCATTTTGAGAGTAATTAATTTTGATCTCAATAAATTTTGTGGTTGCGGGTATAGTTTTATGGTAATTCTATGCCGGCTTTGCCACAAGACGAGTCAGAGTTTCAACATCTCCACTCTAAGTTTAAAATTAAAAATAAAAATAAAATAAAATAAAAGAGAGAGATCGGTTTTTTTGTTGGGAAAATAATCTTAATAATCTGATGTTGGAGAAAATTATTGTGCTTAAAATTAATGTGTACGCTTTTTTGTTAGATAACACAAAAATGTAGATTGACAATTGATTTTGATTAAAACACGAGTAAATTTTGTTTGATTAAAAAAAAAAAAAAAAACACAAGGATACTCTGAATATTTTTAAAGGACATGGTGTGTGTGTGTGTGTGTGTGTGTGTGTGTGTGTGTGTGTGTGTATTCTTACGTATTGTTGATTGAAACCTTAATTAGGCATGGTATAACTAAAGAAGTAGATATATACATACCTAGAGATTGAGCATCATTAGAAACCCGAAAACGGTCTCCCCGAGCATCAGCTATTGTAGCAACAAGCACAACAAACAGTAGTAACAACAAAACAGAAACTTTAATGAAGGCCATAGTATATATTTTTTTCTGATAATATTTATGGAAGGTTGATATATGAAGTGATTGGGGGATGCGGAAACAAGGGCCTTCTAGGACCTATAAATAGTTGTATATTGGGCACTGTCATATCTGATAAAATTACCATACAAACCCTATACTTCACTAGAACAGCATTATTACTCCGCATGAAAAGCACGTGTCCTTTTTTCTATTTTGTTTTCTTCAATTAAACTTTTCTTTCCTTGCCGTTTACGTATTTTTTTCATACACACCCTTTGTTTTACTCGGCATTATTGTACTCGGCACGCCAAAAATGTTCTGACTTTTTTCGTTAAACGAGTGATGAGTACAAATTTGGACCACTATATTTTTTAATAAAATGTGTACACAAAAAGATCTAAACGGTTGCATATATAGCAAAATAATTTTTTACTTCATGGTTGTAAATATATTATATATATATAACCTTTTTCTTCAGTGAAAAACGTAATATTATAGTTATTTAACGTAATACAGATATTTTATAAAATAACATGATAATTACTTAAGATAATATAAACACTAAAAATATGTTACACCAAGAACTTAAATTATATGATATAATTTTATACTGTAATTTAGTTATTTAACATCATAATAAGGATGTTTAAAGGTGTAATAATAGTCGGAATAATTAAATATCTTGATATCTCATATTTTTAGTGTTACATAGAATAAGTATAATCATATTACATTTTACATTTTTATACGATACGTTGAAGAGACGGTCCTTTTAAAGAGACTGAAGAAAAACCTTATATATAAAAAGCACTTGCCCTCTTTTCTTTTTTACTTTTTTTTAATCGGGTTTTTTCTTCTTTTTTTTTTTTTTTTTTTTTTTCCCTTCCGCTTAACTCAATTGCCGTCAGATAATGTCTTTTTTGTTTACCTAACTCAACGAATATTAAGCACGCGAAAAATGTTCAATAGAAATTATGTCTTTTTTTACTTATGTGATATACACGTCCAATAGAAATTAAATATTACGGTACTTTTTTCTCTTTCTTAATGTGTATTAAATTAATGAAGAGTGACCATAATAGCTCCAACTAATTCCTTATATAAATATTCTTTAAACCTTTTGTTATAGAAAACAAATCTGAACCGTATTCAAACACACGAAGAAGTTGATATATACCACCTAGACATTGATATTTTTGTCATTTTCGACCTTGAGTTCAACTAAGAAAAAGTAAATATGTACCTAGATAAGATCAAGCAGAATTGCCAAAAGTGAGTACAATAACAGAGAAACTTAGATTAAGGCCATAATATATCTTTGGTAATATAGGCAAAATTAATAATAAACTGAAGGGTTTGGAATATGCAAAAACAGGGAGATTGCTACAACCTAGCTATAAATTAGTTACATGTATGGGGACAGTCATACCAGATCAATTTTTTTTTTTTTTTTTAAATGTAGACTACGGATGCGTGCTTCACCGGAACAACTAATCACTCGGCATAAAAAGTACTTGTCCTCTTTTCTTTTTTACTTTTTTTTAATCGGGTTTTTTCTTCTTTTTTTTTTTTTTTTTTTTTTTCCCTTCCGCTTAACTCAATTGCCGTCAGATAATGTCTTTTTTGTTTACCTAACTCAACGAATATTAAGCACGCGAAAAATGTTCTAGTCTGTTAACGTTTGTCTTTAGTGTTTACCTTTATTTATGTACACGAATGAGTCCAATTAATGATCCATCTATGTTGGACCACTAAATTGTGTCATCTGATACATGACACATATTGCATATGAAATTCAAAATATAATATATATATATATATACATATATATATATATATATATGCATCTATGTATATATGCACGAATACTTGATCCAATTTATAGCAAATACTTGATTAATTAAAAAGCGTATCAAAATACTGTAAACTTCATCATTGTTTAAGGATAAACTTCATCATTGTTCAATTCGGGCCATTACATCGATTCCGGAAAGGATTGTAAAGTATTGTTTTATTATTATTAAGCATTTTATTTTGCACGACTCAAATTATAATTTAATTTTTTTTTTATTATAGTACTTTTTTTTTAAAATAAAAAAGTTTGAGTTGTAATTTCTGACTTTGTAAAAAGAGTATATGTATGAGACGGACCATGAAAAGTTAAGTAGATATATAGCTTCATCATTATTCAAGGATAAGCTTACACTTATTTAAAAGCCTTAACATTGGTAATTGAGGCAATATATGGGGGGCAAGCTCTCATTATTCAAGCTTATATATGTATATATTTAGTTTTTCTTCATGAAGAGAAGATTCTCAGCCCTCAACATGTATTTAGTAGCAAGAGAGTCGCATGTTTGAGGGTCGCAGGTGTCAACCTCGTATGTGCACTGGCACGTCGGTGGTTGCCTTCTATCACAGAAACAAGGTGACTCACAAAACACTGGGCAGCCGCCAACCTTCTTGTCTGACCGATAGCATTTTCTGATTTCAGAATCTACTCTGCACTCGGAGCTTGAGCAGATTTTTCATGTACCTGAATATATATATATATATATATATATATATTATATAAACACACGCGCAAAGATGTGATGAAAATCGGAGACTAAATTGTGTTTATAATAAAAACATACGTTTTGTTTTATTATTATATTTTTTGCCCAAAAAAAAGACCAATTAAGTTATTCGTTGTGTTCTTTTAATCAGATAAATTATTCCATCCCCAAAATTATGTATGAAAAACACAATTATCATTAATAAAGGAAATGCTGGTTTTCTTAGAGGGAATTCTCAAAGGTGGTAAACATAATTCATATTATTCAACTTTTTAGCCATTTTGAGAGTAATTAATTTTGATCTCAATAAATTTTGTGGTTGCGGGTATAGATTTATCGTAATTTCGTGCTGACTTCACTACAAGATGAGTTTGAGTTCCAACATCCCTGCTCTAAGTTTAAAATAAAATAAATAAAAAAAAAGAAAAGAAAAGAAAATCGGTTTTTTTTTTTTTTTTTTTTTTAGAAAATAACCTTAATAATACGTTGTTGGACAAAATTGTTGTGCTTAAAATTATATCTGTACACTTTTGTTAGATAACAGAAAAATGTAGATTGACAGTTGATTTTGATTAAAACACAGGTTAAATTTTGTTTGATTAAACAAAAAACAAGGATACTCTGAATATTTTTAAAAGACATGATATATATATATATATATATACCATGAAGTACATATATGTGTGTGCGCATATATATATATATATATTATATTCAGTCTATATTTAGGCATGTGCAGAATGTTTCTAACTTTCTTGTTTCACTTGTTGAAACAAATTATTATTATTATTATTATTATTTTATTATTATTATTATTATTTTTTATTATTATTATATATTTGGAGCAGAAGAATAAAAGAGAAATGATGGCTCGGCAATGTCACAACGGGTTACAAAAACCATTGTTATAGTCTGCTGAAATTTTTGTGCGACATTTATAAGTACGTGCTACGTTTTTCATTCACATTGGACGACAATTTAAAATTTAGAGAGTTAAGTGAGAGTTTTTAAAATTTAAAGGATAAATTGAGAATGATTCTAAAATTTAAGGATTACCAGTGATAATAATTTTTTTTTTTTTTTTTATGGAAACTACGGTGCTTATCAACGGTGCATTTACGGAAGCTATGTTCCCATACGATCTCCTAGACAGGGCTTCTTGGGATTGATTTTTGTGACTTTTATATTTTTCTTGCATATATTCTCCTTGTTTTTATCACCCATCTTATTATTAAAAACAGAGAAAAGGCCAACAAAATCATATGAATTAGAGAGCACAGAGGCGACGAAGTCATGTGCTAGCGCACAGAGCAGAAGTAACAGATGTACGTAAGCCCTCTATTTGTTTTGTATTAACTGTTTTGTTTGATATTTCTATTTCCTTTATTTCCATATTTCTGTTTATACTGTTCATCTAAATATTATTATTTAGCCTGGCAGATGTATAGTGAAGAATGTTTTATATAAATGTCGCATCATCTCTTAGATCCCAACTATGTGCATGAAATAGAAATATATTTAAAAAAAAAAAAAAAAACCCGGATAAAGATTATTGAAGTTTTACTTCATTATTATGATACTCTTACACTTATTTAAAAGCCTCAACATCACGGCAGTAGTTGAAGCGTAGCAAGCTTTAATTACCCCAAGTTTTCTAGTGACTTCATTATTATAGTCGTAATATATTGCACGTAGCATGCAACATATAGTTTCTAATTATTCATCATGCCCCTTTGACAGCGAGAAGTTTCTCAAACGTCAGCATATGATCAGTAGTACCGATGGAGTTGCATTGTTCAGGATTGCAGGTCTCAACCTCATATCTGCAAAAGCATGTTATTGGTGGTAAACTTTTTGGACAAATGCAAGGTTCTCCGCAAACTAAGGGGCATCCGCCTATCTTTCTGTCCGTACGATAACATCTTGTGGTTTCGGATTCTGTCTCGCACTCACAGGTAGAGCAGAAGTTTTGTCCAAAACCTAAAATAACAAATATATAAGTATATCATTATCATTAGCATAAATGAGAGAAGCTGAAGTACATGAGTGCGTGCGCGTATATATTATATATATATATATATATATATATATATATCAGTCTATATTTAGGCAACTTTCTGTTTTCACTGGTTAGGGAGTCAGCGAAGGAAAATGGAGAGAGAGATGAGCCAGAGGCAAGAAAAATAGAGAGAGAAAGAGGCAGCGAAGGTGCAGAGAGAAAAAGGTCATTACGTGGAGGAGAGAGAAAGGTTGAATATGGTTAGAAATTTTTCTTTCTTGTGTAGGTCCTACATAAGCGTTCTTTTTATATTCCTATTGATTAATAGGATTAATTGTCTAAAGTGAGTGGTTCACAGTGAGAAAACGCACTTCTGTGAGAGTTCTCTCGTCGTCAAAAACAGAGAGAGCTCTTTTCTGTGGGATTGATCGACTAATCCAATCAATCAATCTACCGTTAAGCGGAAAGAGATGGAGTTAGAGAAGAAAATAGAATTTAGAGAGAGATTGATATGAGGGAAGAAATTAAGGTTTGGTATTTTTGGTCAAATTTTATTGAGGGTAAGTATGTAGTTATGATGGCTTATAATATATATATATATATATATAGAGAGAGAGAGAGAGAGATATATATATATATATATATATATATATATAAATTGAACGGTTACAACTTAGACTGAAAGCAAAAATAATCCTTAATTTTCTCTAAATATTTAGGTTTCAGAAAAAAAAAAAATGAAAACTATACATCCAACGAATACCAAACAAATTTAACGTACCCTTACAACTTTTTGAATAATTATTACGATAAAAATTTTCAGAAATAGCAATAGTTTAAAACTTGAGTGTATGATAAATTTTTCAAAATGGTAGAAATAAATTAGCGTACATCTTTGATAAATTCAACTTTTTTGCCATTTTGAGAGTAATTGACTTTCATCTCAATAGATTTTGTGGTTGCGGGTATAGTTTTATAGTAAATTCTATACCGACTTCCCGCAAGATGAGTTTGAGTTTCAACATCCCCACTCTAAGTTTAAAAAAAAATAAATAAAAATAAAAGAGAAAGATCGGTTTTTTTTTTTTTTGGAAAATCATCTTAATAATCTGATGTTGGACTAAATTATTGTGCGTAAAATTAAGTGTGTACGCTGTTTTCTTAGATAACACAAAAATGTAGATTGACAGTTGATTTTGATTAAAACACAAGGGTAAATTTTGTTTAATTTAAAAAAAAAAAAAAAAAAAAAAACACACAAGGATACTCTGAATAGTTTTAGAAGACATGGTGTGTGTGTGTGAGTGTGTATATATATATACATATATATATATGTATGTATGTATGTATTCTTACATATTGTTGATTGAAACCTTAATTAGACATGGTATAACTAAGAAGTAGATATATACATACCTAGAGATTGAGCATCATTAGAAACCCGAAAAAGGTCTCTCCGAGCATCAGCTATTGGAGCAACAAGCACAACAAACAGCAGCAACAACAAAACAGAAACTTTGATGAATGCCATAATATTTATTATTTTTTTCTGATAATATTTATGGAAGATTGATATATGAAGTGATTGGGGGATGTGAAAACAAAAGCCTTTTAGGACCTATAAATAGTTGCATATTGAGGACTGTCATATAAATTAGCAACAATATTACTCCGCATAAAAAGCACGCGCCCTCCTTTCTATTTGTTTTCTTCGATTGAGCTTTTTGTTTTTTACCCCTTGCCCTTTACGTCTCTTTTTCATACAGACCTTATGCTTCACGTCTCTTTTTTCTATTTTAAAAGACATGGTACATATATATACTATTTTATTATATTTAAAACATTATTACTCCGGATGAACATTTTTTTTTTCTTCAATTGAACTTTTTTTCCTTGCCTTTACGTCTCTTTTTCTTACAGACCCTATGCTTCACTAGATTAACATCAACCTAGGCACGTTGCGTTTGACTTTTATAACATATATACACAAACGAGTGATGAGTCCAAATTTGGACCACTATTTTTAAAAAAAAAAAAAAAAAAAAAAAAAAATTGTGTACACGAAAAGATCTTTGTATATATAGCAAAATAATTTTTTACTGGCTCTATGATGATTGTAAATATTATATATATATATATATATATAGGCTTTTTTTCCATCTCTCTAAAAGAACTGTCCCTCTAATATAATATATGTAAGTGGAAAACTTAACATTATAGTTATTTAGTGTAATACAGATATTTTATAAATAACGTGACAATTATTTAAGGTAATATGAATACTAAAATGCGTTACACCAAAACTTAATGCATATGATATAATTGTTACACTGTAATTTGGTTATTTAACATAATAAGGAAGTTTAGAAGATGTAATAATAGTCGGAATAATTAAATATTTTGATATCTCATATTCTTAATTTTATGTGGAATAAATATTATCATATTACGTTTTACACTTTTGTACATTATGTTTGAGAGACAATCCCTTTAGAGGGACCGAAGAAAAACCCAATGTAAGTGTGTGTATTGCGGCATCTGTGGGTATGTCATCACTTTGCCGATGATACTAGGAAAAACTAATGCACTAACCACGTAATTGAAACAACGTAATATGGATAGCGTAATATGTAATTGCCGAGACCTCAATGCTACACTCATGATCACAACGATAGATCGAAGACGAAAATGTCGATGTTGACGGGGTTGTCAAGGTTTTGATTTATGGATAACATAATATGCAAGTAGAAAACGTAATATTATAGCTATTTAACGTAATACAGATATTTTATAAAATAACGTGAAAATTACTTAAGATAACATAAAATATGCTTTTTTAAATGTTGCATCATCTCTTAGATCCCAACTATGTGCATGAAATAGAAAAATATTTAAAAAAACCGGATAAAAATTACTTAAGTTTTACTTCATTATTATGATACGCTTACACTTATTTAAAAGCCTCAACATCACAACAGTAGTTGAAGGGTAGCAAGCTTTAATTACCCCAAGTTTTCTAGTGACTTGGTAGTTTTATAAACATACATATATATATATATATATATATATATGTAGACGTAATATATTGCACGTAGCATGCAATATATAGTTTCTAATTATTCATCATGCGCCTTTGACAGTGAGAAGTTTCTCAAACGTCAGCATATGATCAGTGGTACCGATGGAGTTGCATTGTTCAGGATTGCAGGTCTCAACCTCATATCTGCAAAAGCATATTGGTGGGATACTTCTTGTACAAATGCAAGGTTCTCCGCAAACTAAGGGGCATCCGCCTATCTTTCTGTCCGTACGATAACATTTTGTGGTTTCAGATTCTGTCTCGCACTCACAGATAGTGCAGAATTTTTGTCCAAAACCTAAAATAACAAATATATAGGTATATCATTATCATTAGTATAGATAAGAGAAGCTCAAATACATATATGTGTGTGCGCGTATATATATATTCAGCCCATATTTAGGCACGTGCAGAATGTTTTGAACTTTCTGTTTCTACTGGTTACCGAGTTAGCCAAGGAAAGTGGAGAGAGTGATGAGTGAGAGGCAAGAGAAATAGAGAGAGAAAGAGGCAGCGAAGGTGTAGAGAGAAAAAGGTCGTTACGTAGAAAAGAGAGAGAGAGGTTGAATATGGTTAGAACGTTTTAAAGAAAAAAACACACAAGGATACTCTGAATAGTTTTAGAAGACATGGTGTGTGTGTGTGAGTGTGTATATATATATACATATATATATATGTATGTATGTATGTATTCTTACATATTGTTGATTGAAACCTTAATTAGACATGGTATAACTAAAGAAGTAGATGTATACATACCTAGAGATTGAGCATCATTAGAAACCCGGAAAAGATTTCCCCGAGCATCAGCTATTGGAGCAACAAGCACAACAAACAGCAGCAACAACAAAACAGAAACTTTGATGAATGCCATAATATTTATTATTTTTTTCTGACAATATTTATGGAAGATTGATATATGAAGTGATTGGGGGATGCGGAAACAAGGGCCTTCTAGGACCTATAAATAATTGCATATTGAGGACTGTCATATAAATTAGCAACAATATTACTCCGCATAAAAAGCACGCGCCCTCTTTTCTATTTGTTTTTTTCTATTGAGCTTTTTGTTTTTTTCCCCTTGCCCTTTACGTCTCTTTTACATACAGAACCTATGCTTCACGTCTCTTTTTTCTATTTTAAAAGACATGGTACATATATATACTATTTTATTATATTTAAAACATTATTACTCCGGATGAAAAGCATGTGCCCTTTTATAATATATGTACACAAACGAGTGATGAGTCCAAATTTGGACCACTATTTAAAAAAAATAATAAAAAAAAATTGTGTACACGAAAAGATCTACACGTTTGCATATATAGCAAAATAATTTTTTACTCGCCCTATGATGATTGTAAATATTATATATATAATTGTAGAGAATGCCTAAAAATAAACCAGAAATAAAAATTGAATATTACAAAGTCGTATGAATGAATTTGAGATTAAAATATGAGAGTATAACCCTTAAAACATAGGTATAAAAATGATAAAAGCCACATCAACGTTTGTTTTTTTGGTTAAGACATATATAAAACATGCTCGCAGACAGATCATGACAGGTAGTACTATCAATGGTGCTCTGCATTTGTACGCTATACTTCCATTTCAAAGAAAAAAATAGTATGAAATCTTTGGTTGGATATATATCAGAAGAATATAATTTTTGACAATCAATAGAATATAATTTTCAATTGTTAAATTTTATAATTAGGGTTTGTTGCTTTTACATATTTTCTCATCTTGATCATGAAATTTTGACTAATCTGACAATAAAAACACATTATACTACTGAACCTAATCTAATCTAAGAAAGCTGAAACAAAAATAAGAGGAAAAAAGGGACGAAAATAGGCTTACATTTGATCTTATTACTTAAATTATTTAGAATTTATAGGAAATTTTTTGGAGTTTTTATACTTTTTAAATATTTTTTTTGTAAAAATGTAAAATATCTAATTTCTAATTAAATAAATAGAATGATAGAATGCACATTTTACATTTTGAAAATCAACTTCAAATTATCGAAATAATGTTTCTTTAGAAGTGAATGTACCATTTTTATATTATTAAAAACACATGCTACATTCATATAACGATCTAACCGTTACTTACCATGATTTAAATTGAAAATCTCTTTAACTAATATTCATTTTATAAACTCATAATCCAAAATTTTGGGAATTCATTTCTTAAATCTTATTTAAAATCCCGAAACACGAAATAACTTTGGGTGAGTTAAAACGTAAGGAGTTGTACTAAAGTTCTAATATACACAATATAATTGCTTTCTTAAATTAGGTTCAGTACTAAAGTTCTAAAGAGACGATCAATCACATTATTCAAATCATACAAGTCATAGTGAATTGCGTGTTCTCTCATCTTGATTCTAACATTTTGACTAATTAAAGGTTGAAAAAACGTCATACTACTCAACCTAATCCAAGAAAGATAAAACAGAATAAAAGGAAAAAAGGGAGACAAATAGGCTTATTTACATGTTTCACATGTAAGAAAATTAGCTAGCTTTATAAATAATAGACAAATTAGAAATCTTACTATAACATTCAATTTGACGTGATCGTGACTTAACTATTTAATCTTCATATATACTTATTTTTAGGGAATCTTTATATATACTTATCGTCAAAACCTACTTAAAGTGATTTGACACCTTAAACGAAATTGTATAAAGAGATCTAAAAAAAAAAAAATTATATGCACTTTTATATTTAAAATATATATTTTTTAAACTGCAATATCATGATATATTTATAGATTGAATTCAGTAAATTATTTGACTAATGATCAATTTGATGTTTTCTATTATATTGTGGATTTTAATTACCATCGTAGTTAATTCCAAGTAGTGGAGTTTTTTTGTTAGTTTTGCTCCCTAATACTATAGGGTTCCAAGTAGTGCTCTGCAACAAATGTGATGCCCTCTTTCAAAGTCGCTTTCCTGTCTTCTTTAAAATTCCAAAGTTCCAGTACTAC
Organism: Morus indica; assembly: GCA_029231665.1. Taxonomy (NCBI): domain Eukaryota; kingdom Viridiplantae; phylum Streptophyta; class Magnoliopsida; order Rosales; family Moraceae; genus Morus; species Morus indica. The sequence continues at coordinate 424,572 of JACAGA010000010.1, read as the reverse complement.
ATTCCGACGACCCTTTGGATTATATTCGTTTGCCTCCATTAAGGCCATTGTAACCGCATGGTATACTTCTTTACCCATATCGTGTAATAATACTTTCAAGTTCTCATCATCGTTGTCAATCACTTCCTGTATTTGTAACAATGCGCAAAAAAGTTTGTTAAGTGTTGAGGATCAGAAGGAAAGAAACAACCAATAAATTATGAGTGACGATATACAATTCTAGCGATTACATTTAGATTTAGTATTTTTTTTTTTTTTTTTTTGATTTCTTAATTCTGAACTTAAAAACCGGCAACTTTGGTAGACTCAAAACAGAGTAATAAAACGTGCCAGTGGCAGCTCACTAGAGTTCAATATTGAGCCCATTGATGAATATAAATGTTGTCAAACAGGTAAACTGAGACGAGAATTTAACCCTTCATTATTATAAAGTATATAATTGGCACTTGCTAGAAAGGAGCAAACAAATTGTATAATTGGAAGCCATAGATAACTATGAGAAAATTATTGCCAACCATAAATACAAGGCTATACTAGTCTCCTATTGCCTTGTGCTGAAGATGAATAAAAAGACGCTTATGCAAATGCTCGTGAAATCATCATGATTCTAGAAAAGAGCCAAAGTAGCAAAAGGGAAGTCGGCAAAGCCATAGAATTAATCGAAGCATACCATGAGTTTCTCGTCAGCCTCGACGACTTTGAAGGGATGCCAGGATGGATTCCTAATATAATTCTCCCATAATGTGCACAATCTTGAGGCCCTAAAAAGCGCATCAGCACCTCTCCTTCCCACTCCCTCCATTTCTTTGTGGAACGGCGTAAAGTTGAGCTGCCCGAATCTCTTAACACCAATATCCCCCATCACAACATCAGTCGATTACAAGGTCTCAAAAACCTATAAGATGACACTAGTTAGTACTCTGTAAACATTCATAGCCTGCAGTAGCAAAACGGGAAAAGAAAGAAAAAAAATTACGTGAAAGAAAAGCATACATAAACAAGCAAAGAATTAAAGAAATTCCTTGAACCTAGAGGTTGATAGGAAACCATGTTTCATTCAATTTCCTTATTTCCCTCATATAGCCATGTAATAAAACGATTGGTTGAAATAATGAAGAACGCTAACTCCAACTACGAAGTTATCAATCAGTAAATAACTAAGTAAGAAAAATGAACTTGCTTCGACTAATTTCTCGCGAGCTTCCTGCAGCTCGGCACTGCCCCCCGCTTCCTCGTCTTGAGCTTCAGTCGATGTTTCTCCATCTTTAAGTTCTTTGCGGCATCTTATCACCCGTTTCCTCATAGTCTTCATCTCTTTCCAGACCTGTAAGCAACATAAATATTAAGTCTCTAAACATACACAGTTTGAACCGAGCAATAACACACAGGCATCATCAATGACACACAAGCATCACCAAGAGAAAAGTGTTAGAAATCAAAGATTTGGTGAAAATCACCACCCAAAAGCCAAGAACATTCATGTTAAATCATCAAGAATTAATAAATCTTTAAGCGGAAGCGTACCTGAATCCATATTGCTTGATTTCTCTTTAGAGTCGTGCAGTTTGTCTTCCAGATCAACACGTTTTCCTAGAGAATCCTTTAACTTTTTCTCTGTACTCTTTCTGATGATGGGATGTCAGAATGAATCAAATGTTACGTGTGATCTGGGGACCATAACTGCCATATATAGATAACCACCTGTTATCTTTTGGTATTTCTATTTTAGCCCATCATAAAAATAGAAATTACCCTTAAGTCTCTACACATTAAAGGCCCACACCCTATTAGATACATTAAAGCCCAAAATACTTAAACCTTAGTAGATCACTTTTAATTAGGCTTAACCTTATATGACAGCCCGCAACACATAATTATTCACATATAAGCCCAACGTTGGATTAAGGATCCAACAAAAAGAGCATTTCACAACTCAGATATACTAATCTCTCTTATTTCTATACCGGAGCTAAGTGCCTCATCAAGAAAGAACAAACTATATTTACTGAGAAGCTGACGAATTCTGCGCATTTTACATCTCAGATCCGCAAATCAAGCAATAAAAGAACAAACTAATGCGCTAGTTCAATGTCACATGTACAGCTCTATCAAAAAGTTGCTAATGCTATTAACAACCTAACAAACTATTCAATCGTTAGAAGTTTAACCAACTGCAGAACACTGTTTGTGCTTAACAAAACTTACCTTTTCCCTTCATCAATTAACCATCTTTGCTCATTCTCGTATTTGGCTACCATCTTCTCCAATTTATCAATCCTTTTCTGCTTCATCTCGTTGAGTTCGGCAATGTCATTCACCTTCATCAATCCTGAGTAACATATTGTAACACAAAACACACGCTTAAAATGACACATATACACACCATAAGTTGTGTGTATAACAGTGGGAGGCCTATATTGATGTGACGGGCGTGCCGAAACGGAGCTTTACCGACCGAATCGGACGGAGAAAGGACGGGAAGTCCGAATTCTCCTAGATCTGGCAACCTGCAAACAGCCGCAGAAAGCAAGAACAATAGAGAGGAAAACTCGGGGCAAAGTATATTCTTCAATTCTCATTCAATGTCCTGCCTCGAGAACAAGATTTGCCTAATAAGGCCAAAGGGACAAACGACAGCCCAAAGGCTAAACGACAACAGAAGATAAGAGACAATTTAAAAGAAGTAAACGACAATCTAAAGGAAGCAAACGACAATATGACAAAAAAACTAGAACAAACGACAGTAAAGATAATGCAGGTTGGAAGCTGCTGCATCAGTGACCCCCGCTGTGGAGAAGAATTCGTCCGCGAATTCAGATGAGAGAAGAGGAAGAAGCATCCGGTGGAAAATACTCATACAAATCTGCGACATTGAAGGTAGGAGAGATCAGTAAATCAGGAGGAAGGTCAATAACATAGGCATTATCATTGATCTTCCGGCGGATGTGGAAAGGTCCCAACTTCTTAGGCTTTAATTTGCTGTACGAGCCCACAGGAAAACGCTCCTTACGGAGATGCACCATGACCAAATCACCTTCACGGAAAACCTTCGCGCTGCGGTGCTTGTCGGCGTCGAGTTTGTATCGGGCAGCAGCCTCGGTCAACTTCTTTTGGACATTCTGGTGAGTGAAGACCACATCATCAGCAAGGGCAGCGGCAGTCTTGCTCTTGAACTTGGGGAGTTGGAGCAAGTCCACGGTGAAGTTAGGGACTTTAGTGTAGACAATGGAAAAGGGGGATTGGCCAGTCGAACGATTTGTCATGGAGTTGTAGGCAAACTCAACCTGACCAAGAGAGAGATCCCACCCTTTCGGTTTGTCACTAGCAACACAGCGCAGCATGTTGCCCAAGGTGCGGTTGACGACCTCGGTCTGGCCATCAGTCTGAGGATGGTAGGCGCTGCTAAACTTCAGTGACGTGTCAAAACGCTTCCAGAGTTCGCGCCAAAAATGGGAGATGAACTTGACATCTCTGTCAGAAGTGATAGATCGGGGCACGCCATGGAGCTTCACGACGTCTCGAAAGAAGAGTTGGGCGACAAAACTTGCATCCCCAGTCTTGCGGCAAGGGCTAAAATGTGCCATTTTGGAGAACCTATCAACTACAACCATCACCGAGTCGACATGGCGAGCCGTCTTAGGAAGACCAAGGACGAAGTCCATGCTCAAGTCAACCCAAATAGTCTCCGGGATGGGAAGGGGGTGTAGAGACCGGTGTTTTGAGAGCGCCCCTTGGCTGATTGGCAGACGCCGCAGCGCTCCACAAACCGCGTAACATCACGACGCAAGGAGGGCCAAAAGAAACGCTCACTTAGGAGGGCAAAGGTTTTGTCTCAGCCCGAATGTGCTGCCAGGCCGCCAGAGTGTAGTTCCCGGATGAGCTGCTCGCGAAGTGATGTGTGGGGTACGCAAAGTTGATTTCCTTTGAACAAGAAACCGTCTTGAATGGAGAAGTCACCACAGGGTTCCCGTTGAGCACACTTGGCCCAGTGAGGACCGAAATCCTCATCACTGGGATAGAGGTCTTTGAGGGCACCGAACGCCGTAATCTCCGAATGGAGGGTGACTAAGAGGTGGGCACGACGGCTCAACGCATCAGCCACTTTGTTTTGGGCACCCGAACGATGCTTGATCACAAACGTGAACTTCTCCAAGAAGATAATCCAGCGAGCATGCATGCGACTAATTGACTTTTGAGACTTGAGGAAGCGAAGCGCTTGGTGGTCACTGTGGAGCACAAACTCCTTATGCACAAGGAAATGCTCCCAATTCTTCAGGGCTCGCACGACCGCGTACAACTCCTGCTCATAAGTAGACCATCGCTACCTAGTGTCGTTGAGTTTCTCGCTGAAATACTCAATGGGTCTGCCCTCCTGTGTTAACACAGCACCAATCCCTAACATTGAAGCATCGGTTTCCACCTCGAAAGCCTTGTCAAAGTTAGGCAGTGCGAGGATGGGGGCCGAAGTTAGCTTCGACTTAAGAGTCCGGAAGCTAGTCTCTTGGTCGGGACCCTATTGTAATGCCTTAAGTTTCAAGCAATCAGTGAGAGGGGCTGCAATGCTGCTGAAATTGCGGACGAACCGCCGGTAAAAGGTTGCTAACCCATGGAAGCTGCGGACTTCACTGACAGTGGTGGGAGTGGGCCATTCTTTGATGGCAGCGATCTTATTTTCATCAGTGGCAATTCCCGCGGCACTCACTACGAAGCCCAAGAAGAGGACTCGATCTGTCATGAAGGCACATTTCTTCACGTTGAGGTAGAGTTTGTTCTGCCGTAGGGCTTCAAACACGGCCTCCAAATGCTGCAAGTGATCTTCGTGGTTCCTGCTATGGACAAGAATGTCATCAAAGTAGACCACAACGAACTTACCGATGAAAGGCTTGAGGACTTGGTGCATGAGCCTCATGAAAGTGCTAGGAGCGTTGCATAGCCCGAATGGCATGACTAGCCATTCGTATAATCCCTCACGAGTCTTGAATGCGGTCTTCCACTCATCCCCCGGTCGAATACGAATTTGATGATAGCCACTTCGAAGGTCTAATTTAGAGAACACTGTGGCACCCTCTAGTTTGTCCAGCATATCCTCGAGTCGAGGGATAGGGAACCTATACTTCACGGTGATTTTGTTGATTGCGCGGCTGTCAACACACATCCTCCAAGTGTGATCCTTCTTTGGGACCAAGAGGGCCGGGACGGCACAAGGGCTCAAGCTTGGCCTAATGAGTTTCTTTGACATCAAGTCGTCAACGATGCCTTGAAGGACCTCATTTTCCTTCGGACTCATGCAGTAGTGCGGGAGGTTTGGGAGAGAGGCTCCAGGCACGAGATCGATGTGATGTTGGATGTCACGCATAGGGGGCAGCCTGCTTGGTAGTTCCTCCGGGGATAAGTCGCCGAATTTCTGCAGTAGGGCTTCCAACGATGGGGGTACAGCGGCTGCCTCTTGGTTTGTTTCTTTCAACACCAAGGTGAGGACAAAGGGCTCCCCAAGCATCTCCTTTTGGAAGGCTGCGCCACTCTGGCTATACATTACTTTCTTTTCCCTGCCCGAATCACTGGGACTAGCCTGTTGCTCCTTGGTGGGGAGAAGGACTATTTTCCGTCCTTTCCACTCGAATTGGTATGTATTGTCTCGGCCGTTGTGGACAGTCTTCATGTCGAATTCCCAAGGTCGCCCTAACAGGACATGGCAAGCGTCCATGTCGATAACATCACACTCCACTTCGTCCCTGTAAAACTTTCCGATAGAGAAGGGGACTCGGCACACCTCATCGACGCGGACGTCCACACATTTCTTCACCCATCCAATCCTATAAGGATGAGGTTTCTTTGTGGTCTGTAGGCCGAGAGCCTTGACTAACCCTTTCGATACCACATTCTCGCTACTACCACTATCAATAATGACGTTGCATACCTTCGAGCTAATGGTACACTTGGTCTTAAAGATAGCATGTCGCTGAGTGGGTTCAAGGTGCTTCAGGGACAACAGCAAGCGCTGCATGACGCATATGACTTCCTCCCCCACATCTCCTTCGACCACTTCGGCTCCCTCAAAAGAACCATATGTCTCGGTGAATTCCTCACTGCCCGATTCTACCTCTCCTTCAGCTAGGTTAGCTTGTGGCTTCCGGATGGGGCATTCGTTTGACTTATGGCCGGGTTGGTTACAGTGGTAGCACTTGAATCCATAAGGTTTGGCATATGGATTAGGTGTCGTGTTTGGATTGGGGTTGGTGTTTAAGGCCGGGTTGGGTTTGAAGGGCGCTCTGTTTGGGGTAGGTTTTGGTGAGTTGAGAGGGCTAGTGGCGTTGGGGTTTGGTTTGTTTTGTGTGTATTCTGGTGGGTTCCGACGGTAGAAGGAAGGTTTGATGGACTTGTTAACGCTTAGTTCGGCTTTATAGGCTAGGTTTATAGCTTGGGGAAGGGTTTTGATGGTTTTTAGCTCGAGTTTCTCTTGGATTGGTTCACGAAGGCCGCGGATGAATCGAGCCACCTGCTGGAGCTGCTCTCGTGTAGGTTGTTCCGGGCACTAAGCCTTAAAAACTCCTCAGTATACTCCCCGACTGTCCTACTACCTTGGGCGCAGTTCTGCAATCGCAAATACAGGATTTGCTCATAGTCACTAGGGAGAAATTGTGACCTCATGAGTTCCTTCATTTGTCTCCACGACCTGACTGGACCGCGTCCCTCCTCTCGCCTCTGCATTTTCACCTGTTCCCACCATGCCGAAGCCCCTGCGTTCAACCGATAAGCGACCAATTTCACCTGGTCTTCTTCGGTATGTCCATATAGTCAATGAAATTGTCCACAGTTTTAATCCAGTCCAAAAACCTCTCTATATCTAGGTACCCGTCAAATTCGGGAATATCAATTCTCAGCTTAAACCCTTTAGGTTGGAATGAGGATCTGTGACCATACCTGGGTTCGGGGTCGTCCTCATCTTCGGTCTCGAACCCGGTACCGTAATGCCTTCTCCGCCGCGGAGGTTCACTTTCTGGCTCCGACTCTTCAGATCGCGACGGTAATCGAGGTCAGTGACGGCGATGGTGCTGGCGCGGTGGAGTCACAGACAACTCCCGGTCCCGCCGTGGGTGTCGCGCCTCGCCCAATCCTTCGATGGTGGTGGGTCTCGGGTGGGACAGGGCCTCGCGCATTTCCAGCAGGAACTTGTCAAACTTCATCTCAAGGCGCTGCTCCAAGTCTCCTATGGCGTTCCACAACGCCTCAGCTTCCCCGCTCTCAACAACCGGTGCCTTGGAACTTCCTCCGTTGTTCTTGGCCATCGTACCTCCCCGGGAAAGATCCGAGGGCTCTGATACCAAATGATGTGACGGGCGTGCCGAAACGGAGCTTTACCGACCGAATCGGACGGAGAAAGGACGGGAAGTCTGAATTCTCCTAGATCTGGCAACCTGCAAACAGCCGCAGAAAGCAAGAACAATAGAGAGGAAAACTCAGGGCAAAGTATATTCTTCAATTCTCATTCAATGTCCTGCCTCGAGAACAAGATTTGCCTAATAAGGCCAAAGGGACAAAGTATAACCTTATAATTATGCTTTGCAAAAATAACCGTATGAGCTCAACTTTGCTGTCATTACCGAAATGTATCTGTAACCAATCCGGTCCATCAATCATACCAACATAGGATCAAAGCGGCCTTTGTTACAACTGTCGTAACTCGACCCATCAATGGTCACGTATGCCAATACAACTGAACGACATGGATCATGATGTGAATGTGTAGCATGGGAATTTCATGTAATGTGATCTTAACATGCCTATTTCCAACTGGTCCACCTTAAACCTTAGTGAGATCAAACCATACCAAAATCAGAGTGTGAATAAACTGCAACTTTATTTCTGCAGAAAATAACCTCAAAATATCCATAACTGAAATAACTGAAAATATGTCTATATCATAGAAGCATCTAAAATTACAAACTCCCACTAAAACTGAATATCCTCTAATGACATGACACCCATACGAGCAGTGTGCTCATGAAACACCTTGGGTGGCAATCCCTTAGTAAGCGGATCCGCAACCATGGAGTTTGTACCGATGTGCTCTATAGACAATTGTCCACTCTGAACTCTTTCCTTGACAACTAGGAACTTGATGTCTATATGCTTTGACTTCGTCGAGCTCTTGTTGTTGTTAGAATACATCACTGCTGACTTATTGTCACAAAATAACTTAAGTGGCCTTTCGATGCCATCCACTATACGCAGCCCCGTGACAAAATTCCGCAGCCATATTCCGTGATTGGACGCCTCATAACATGCTATGAACTCTGCTGCCATGGTAGAAGAGGCTATAAGAGACTGTTTAGCATTCTTCCAGGAGACAGCACCTCCTGCTAGCAGGTAGAGATAGCCCGACGTAGATTTCATACTATCTTGGCATCCAGCAAAATCGGAGTCAGTATACCCAATGATCTCAAGCTGATCCGACCTCCGATACGTGAGCATGTAGTCTTTTGTTCTCTGCAAGTACCGCAAGACCCGTTTGGCTACTTTCCAATGGTCTACTCCTGGATTACTTAAATATCTGCCTAACATCCCAGTAACGTACGCAATATCCGGACGCGTACAAACCTGAGCATACATTAGACTTCCTATTGCTGACGCATAAGGAATCTTCTGCATTTCCTTTTCCTCAAAATCATTCTTAGGGCACTGATTGAGACTAAACTTATCTCCCTTAGCCACAGGGGTGTCACCTGGTTTGCAATCCTGTATGCCATATCTCTTGAGGACCTTTTCGATATAGCTCTTTTGTGATAATCCAAGAATACCCCGAGAGCGATCCCGGTGTATCTGTATGCCTAATACAAAAGAGGCGTCACCAAGATCTTTCATCTCAAAATTCTTAGCTAGAAATCTCTTGGTTTCGTGCAATAAGCCTATATCGTTGCTGGCAAGCAAAATGTCATCGACATATAAAACCAGAAAAATGTACTTACTCCCACAAAACTTATGGTATATGCAATCATCGACCAAATTCATCTCAAAACCGAACGAGATGATCACTTGATGAAACTTGAAATACCATTGTCGAGATGCTTGTTTGAGTCCATAGATGGATTTTCTAAGTTTGCAAACCATATTCTTTGGATCTCCCGACACAAAGTTTTCTGGTTGCACCATATAGATTGTCTCATCAATGTTTCCATTGAGAAACGCTGTCTTTACATCCATCTGATGTAACTCAAGATTGAAATGCGCTACTAATGCCATTATAATCCTGAAAGAGTCTTTTGAAGAAACCGGAGAGAAAGTCTCTTTATAATCGATGCCTTCCTTTTGTGTAAAGCCCTTTGCGACAAGACGCGCTTTATACCTCTCCACATCGCCTTTCGAATCCCTCTTGGTCTTAAATATCCATTTGCAACCAATGGGTTTCGCTCCTTTTGGCAATGGGACAAGATCCCACACGTCATTGTCCTTCATGGACTTAATCTCCTCATTCATGGCATCAATCCACTTTTGAGAGTTAGAACTTTCCATGGCTTGACGGAAGTTGATCGGATCATCTTCCATCACTCCAATGTCTACCTCATGTTCTTGGAGAAATACAATGTAGTCATCTGGCACAGCACTTCTCCTTTCTCTAGTGGACCTCCTTAATGGCATAGGTTCTTGAGGTGGTAGAGTTTGTTCTTCTGGAATAACTTCCTGTATGGGAGGTTCTCTGACATTGTCTTGCTTTGTTGTGTCTTGAACAAGGTCAGAAATGAGATCCTGATCAATGTCAATAGCACCTATGGGAATATCAACATATTCCTCTTCGAAGACAAAGTCCCTAACTGTATCTCCCCCCGCAAACTCGGCTTCCTCAAAGAACTGGGCATTTCCCGACTCGAAAATCGACTTAGTCGTGGGATCATAAAATTTGTACCCCCTGGATCTTTCAGAGTATCCAATAAAATAGCAACTCACCGTCCTTGAGTCCAGTTTCTTTTCATTAGACCTATAAGGCCTTGCCTCAGCTGGACATCCCCAAACATGCAAGTGCTTTAAACTAGGCTTCTTGCCCGTCCAAAGCTCGTAAGGAGTTTTGGCAGTCGCTTTAGTTGGAATCCTGTTAAGGATATATGCTGCAGTCTTAAGCACTTCTCCCCAGAGTGATTCTGGTAAGGTTGAATGACAAATCATACTCCTCACCATGTCTTTAAGCGTCCTGTTTCGTCTTTCAGCAACACCATTCATAGTGGGCGAACCCGGCATAGTGTACTGTGGGACGATACCGCATTCCTCTAGGAACTTAGCAAACGGCCCTGGACGTTGTTCACCTGAACCGTCATATCTACCATAGTATTCACCACAACGGTCAGATCTGACACTTTTGATTCTTTTGCTGAGTTGGTTCTCAACTTCAGCCTTATAATTTTTGAACATATCCAGTGACTGTGACTTTTCATGAATGAGATATATGTAGCCATATCTAGAAAAATCGTCTATGAACGTTATAAAATATTGTTGACCATTCCAAGCAACTGTAGGGAATGGCCCACAAATGTCTGTATGTATAAGTTCTAAGATGTCCAAAGTCCTGTTGGCTTCAAATCTCCTTTTATTGGTTTGTTTCCCCTTTATACAGTTAACACAAACATCAAAATCTGTGAAATCTAAGGGGTCTAGAATTTCGTCTGACACAAGTCTCTCTATTCTCTGTCTTGAGATATGACCTAATCTTTTGTGCCATAACGTAGCTGAATTCTCATTGGTTAATTTTCTCTTTATACCTCGTGTACTTAATTGCAGGGATTCATTAAGTGAAGCAATTGTGTCAATTAAATAAAGATTATCATAACCTGACAAAGAACCGGAACCAACCAATTTTGAATCATGAAACAAATTGAATTTTCCATTCCCAAATGATCAAGAATAACCAGATTTGTCCAAAGCAGAAATAGAAATCAAATTTCGTCTAAAAGACGGTACAATAAATGTCTCATCAAGATCCAAATAAAATCCAGTCTTTAATAATAATCTAAATTTTCCTATTGCTTCAACTTGAACCGTCTTGCCATCGCCCACATAGATGTATCTTTCACCATCACTTGGCTTTCGGCAACTCAGGCAACCCTGCATAGACACACTGATGTGAGTTGTTGCACCAGAATCTATCCACCATGTGTGTCTAGGTACCGAAGTTAAATTAACCTCAGAACAAACCAAACTAAGAAGCATACCTTTCTTAGCACGCCATGCGTGATAGTTGGTGCAATGCTTCTTTCTATGCCCTTCAACTCCACAGAAGTAACAACCTGTACCTTCCGGTTCAACCGGTTTCTTTTGTTGTTTCTTCTGAGGTGCTGTATATGCAGCTTCCTTCTTCCTTTTCTTTCCCTTGTCCTTGTCTTTTGAGGTTGAGGCTAGATGAGCACTTTCTGTCTTATCTTGCTTCAGCCTTTCCTCTTCCTGAACACAGTGTGATATGAGCTCATTCAGAGACCAAGTCTCTTTCTGACAGTTGTAGCTCACCTTAAACTGGTTAAACTGTGCCGAAAGGGATATCAAAACCAGATGCACCAGCAAGTCCTCAGAGAGTTCAAGCTTAAGTGCTTTCAATTTTGAAGCAAGATGAGACATCTCTAGGATGTACTCCCTAATATTGCCTTTGCCCTTATACCTCATTGAAATTAGACTTGTCAATAGCGTACCTATTTCAGCCTTTTCGTTCTTGACAAACCTCTTTTCAATGTCCGCAAGGAATTCCTTAGCTGTAGTAATTTTATCAGACATTGTGCCCCTGAATGCTTCTGGAATGGCCTTCTTCATGATCATCATACACATGCGATTTGATTTCTCCCACCTTTTCATATCCCTCTTTTCATCAGAGGTACTCTTATCCGTAAGAGGTGGAGGAGAATCAACCCTTAACGCAAGGTCGAGATCCATGACTCCGAGAACTATCAAGAGGTTCTCTTGCCATGACTTAAAGTTAGAGCCATTCAGCATAGGAATAGAGTTGATGTTGGCAGTAATATTAGCAGGAGTCATAGCTAAACAGAGAACAACAAACAAACAAAACAAGCTCACATAAGTTCCAAAACAAATATTAAATTCAAATAAAGGTAACCCCCATCTCAAGATACCGGGCACTCCATTAACATTTCATCTTTGGACAAAATGTTAACTTGTAAGTGATATCTTGGTGTAGTAATCAAACACTGATAATAAGAACACGCCAAACAATAAATCTTCCTTTGGGCCGATTTATTGTTTACATGTAAAACTGAATAATTATCACGCGTTTATTACCACAGGTGCACATGTAATTCTGTTAAATATTCACCTTCCTTTGGGCCGATCAATATTCACATAAGTTACATATACACAACTGTTTATATTCCAAAACAAATTAATTTCCACAAGAGAGGTCACTTTGGTGACATATTGTTTTAATTAATTCATCTCAAAATATATATATAACCGTACCAATATCTGAATTTAAAATTGCACCAAAATGACCCAAAAAAATAAAAAATAAATAAAATAAATAAAAGGTCAAAGTCAACGGTCAAAGTCAACTACTGGTCAAAGTCAACGGTCAAACTTTGACCGCTGGTCAAAGTCAATGGGCGGCCATGTGGGGGCTGGACCGGGTCGGGTAAACCCAAAACCCGGATCCTAAACCAGCCCTATGTCCTTATCTGGGTCACAGGCCCATTTCTTTATTCCTTAGGGGTTACCAAAGGTAACCCTTCCTTTTCTTTTTTTTATATGGCTGCGGGCTTAGCCCGCAGCTCCCTTAAACCACAGGGCCCAATTGGGCCAGTGGTTTTCCAAATGGCCCAAAGGCCTTTTAAAAAAAAAAAAATTCAGTCAAGGGCCCAATTGGGCCCCTGCTTCTCAAACCCTAGGGGTCTGTTCGACCCCTAGGTGGACTGGCGGCCGTTTGGCCGCCAGTTGCAGAAGCCGCGGCCAAACGGCCGCGGTTTTGTCTTCTCCGGCGCAGCCCAACGGCTGCGCCAGTACGTCCTGATGCCGGCGACGGCAAAGGCTGCCGCCGGCTTACCCCTAAATCCTTTTTTTTTTTTTTTTTTTTTTTTGTTCCTCTTTGGCGCCACTCTCCTTATTCTGCCGCGCCCTGGTGGCCGCGGCTTCCCCTTGCCGGCGTGGCCTCAAGGCCGCACCTCACCCACGGATCCGTCGGCGGCAGAGGATGCCGCCGGCCAAGCCATGAATGGGTTCTATGAACCCAATTTCCTGTTTTTTTTTTTCTGAAAAAATTTTCTATAACCGTAAATCGTCCAAATTGTTCTCAAAATCCAACAACCCCAAAATTGAAATTGTTAAATTTAAAAACACCAAACATATCACGACAAATCGATACTAAATTCGATTCTCAATGATCCAACATGAAGAGGCTCTGATACCACTTGTTAGAAATCGAAGATTTGGTGAAAACCACCACCCAAAAGCCAAGAACATTCATGTTAAATCATCAAGAATTAATAAATCTTTAAGCGGAAGCGTACCTGAATCCATATTGCTTGATTTCTCTTTAGAGTCGTGCAGTTTGTCTTCCAGATCAACACGTTTTCCTAGAGAATCCTTTAACTTTTTCTCTGTACTCTTTCTGATGATGGGATGTCAGAATGAATCAAATGTTACGTGTGATCTGGGGACCATAACTGCCATATATAGATAACCACCTGTTATCTTTTGGTATTTCTATTTTAGCCCATCATAAAAATAGAAATTACCCTTAAGTCTCTACACATTAAAGGCCCACACCCTATTAGATACATTAAAGCCCAAAATACTTAAACCTTAGTAGATCACTTTTAATTAGGCTTAACCTTATATGACAGCCCGCAACACATAATTATTCACATATAAGCCCAACGTTGGATTAAGGATCCAACAAAAAGAGCATTTCACAACTCAGATATACTAATCTCTCTTATTTCTATACCGGAGCTAAGTGCCTCATCAAGAAAGAACAAACTATATTTACTGAGAAGCTGACGAATTCTGCGCATTTTACATCTCAGATCCGCAAATCAAGCAATAAAAGAACAAACTAATGCGCTAGTTCAATGTCACATGTACAGCTCTATCAAAAAGTTGCTAATGCTATTAACAACCTAACAAACTATTCAATCGTTAGAAGTTTAACCAACTGCAGAACACTGTTTGTGCTTAACAAAACTTACCTTTTCCCTTCATCAATTAACCATCTTTGCTCATTCTCGTATTTGGCTACCATCTTCTCCAATTTATCAATCCTTTTCTGCTTCATCTCGTTGAGTTCGGCAATGTCATTCACCTTCATCAATCCTGAGTAACATATTGTAACACAAAACACACGCTTAAAATGACACATATACACACCATAAGTTGTGTGTATAACAGTGGGAGGCCTATATTGATGTGACGGGCGTGCCGAAACGGAGCTTTACCGACCGAATCGGACGGAGAAAGGACGGGAAGTCCGAATTCTCCTAGATCTGGCAACCTGCAAACAGCCGCAGAAAGCAAGAACAATAGAGAGGAAAACTCGGGGCAAAGTATATTCTTCAATTCTCATTCAATGTCCTGCCTCGAGAACAAGATTTGCCTAATAAGGCCAAAGGGACAAACGACAGCCCAAAGGCTAAACGACAACAGAAGATAAGAGACAATTTAAAAGAAGTAAACGACAATCTAAAGGAAGCAAACGACAATATGACAAAAAAACTAGAACAAACGACAGTAAAGATAATGCAGGTTGGAAGCTGCTGCATCAGTGACCCCCGCTGTGGAGAAGAATTCGTCCGCGAATTCAGATGAGAGAAGAGGAAGAAGCATCCGGTGGAAAATACTCATACAAATCTGCGACATTGAAGGTAGGAGAGATCAGTAAATCAGGAGGAAGGTCAATAACATAGGCATTATCATTGATCTTCCGGCTGATGTGGAAAGGTCCCAACTTCTTAGGCTTTAATTTGCTGTACGAGCCCACAGGAAAACGCTCCTTACGGAGATGCACCATGACCAAATCACCTTCACGGAAAACCTTCGCGCTGCGGTGCTTGTCGGCGTCGAGTTTGTATCGGGCAGCAGCCTCGGTCAACTTCTTTTGGACATTCTGGTGAGTGAAGACCACATCATCAGCAAGGGCAGCGGCAGTCTTGCTCTTGAACTTGGGGAGTTGGAGCAAGTCCACGGTGAAGTTAGGGACTTTAGTGTAGACAATGGAAAAGGGGGATTGGCCAGTCGAACGATTTGTCATGGAGTTGTAGGCAAACTCAACCTGACCAAGAGAGAGATCCCACCCTTTCGGTTTGTCACTAGCAACACAGCGCAGCATGTTGCCCAAGGTGCGGTTGACGACCTCGGTCTGGCCATCAGTCTGAGGATGGTAGGCGCTGCTAAACTTCAGTGACGTGTCAAAACGCTTCCAGAGTTCGCGCCAAAAATGGGAGATGAACTTGACATCTCTGTCAGAAGTGATAGATCGGGGCACGCCATGGAGCTTCACGACGTCTCGAAAGAAGAGTTGGGCGACAAAACTTGCATCCCCAGTCTTGCGGCAAGGGCTAAAATGTGCCATTTTGGAGAACCTATCAACTACAACCATCACCGAGTCGACATGGCGAGCCGTCTTAGGAAGACCAAGGACGAAGTCCATGCTCAAGTCAACCCAAATAGTCTCCGGGATGGGAAGGGGGTGTAGAGACCGGTGTTTTGAGAGCGCCCCTTGGCTGATTGGCAGACGCCGCAGCGCTCCACAAACCGCGTAACATCACGACGCAAGGAGGGCCAAAAGAAACGCTCACTTAGGAGGGCAAAGGTTTTGTCTCAGCCCGAATGTGCTGCCAGGCCGCCAGAGTGTAGTTCCCGGATGAGCTGCTCGCGAAGTGATGTGTGGGGTACGCAAAGTTGATTTCCTTTGAACAAGAAACCGTCTTGAATGGAGAAGTCACCACAGGGTTCCCGTTGAGCACACTTGGCCCAGTGAGGACCGAAATCCTCATCACTGGGATAGAGGTCTTTGAGGGCACCGAACGCCGTAAGCTCCGAATGGAGGGTGACTAAGAGGTGGGCACGACGGCTCAACGCATCAGCCACTTTGTTTTGGGCACCCGAACGATGCTTGATCACAAACGTGAACTTCTCCAAGAAGATAATCCAGCGAGCATGCATGCGACTAATTGACTTTTGAGACTTGAGGAAGCGAAGCGCTTGGTGGTCACTGTGGAGCACAAACTCCTTATGCACAAGGAAATGCTCCCAATTCTTCAGGGCTCGCACGACCGCGTACAACTCCTGCTCATAAGTAGACCATCGCTACCTAGTGTCGTTGAGTTTCTCGCTGAAATACTCAATGGGTCTGCCCTCCTGTGTTAACACAGCACCAATCCCTAACATTGAAGCATCGGTTTCCACCTCGAAAGCCTTGTCAAAGTTAGGCAGTGCGAGGATGGGGGCCGAAGTTAGCTTCGACTTAAGAGTCCGGAAGCTAGTCTCTTGGTCGGGACCCTATTGTAATGCCTTAAGTTTCAAGCAATCAGTGAGAGGGGCTGCAATGCTGCTGAAATTGCGGACGAACCGCCGGTAAAAGGTTGCTAACCCATGGAAGCTGCGGACTTCACTGACAGTGGTGGGAGTGGGCCATTCTTTGATGGCAGCGATCTTATTTTCATCAGTGGCAATTCCCGCGGCACTCACTACGAAGCCCAAGAAGAGGACTCGATCTGTCATGAAGGCACATTTCTTCACGTTGAGGTAGAGTTTGTTCTGCCGTAGGGCTTCAAACACGGCCTCCAAATGCTGCAAGTGATCTTCGTGGTTCCTGCTATGGACAAGAATGTCATCAAAGTAGACCACAACGAACTTACCGATGAAAGGCTTGAGGACTTGGTGCATGAGCCTCATGAAAGTGCTAGGAGCGTTGCATAGCCCGAATGGCATGACTAGCCATTCGTATAATCCCTCACGAGTCTTGAATGCGGTCTTCCACTCATCCCCCGGTCGAATACGAATTTGATGATAGCCACTTCGAAGGTCTAATTTAGAGAACACTGTGGCACCCTCTAGTTTGTCCAGCATATCCTCGAGTCGAGGGATAGGGAACCTATACTTCACGGTGATTTTGTTGATTGCGCGGCTGTCAACACACATCCTCCAAGTGTGATCCTTCTTTGGGACCAAGAGGGCCGGGACGGCACAAGGGCTCAAGCTTGGCCTAATGAGTTTCTTTGACATCAAGTCGTCAACGATGCCTTGAAGGACCTCATTTTCCTTCGGACTCATGCAGTAGTGCGGGAGGTTTGGGAGAGAGGCTCCAGGCACGAGATCGATGTGATGTTGGATGTCACGCATAGGGGGCAGCCTGCTTGGTAGTTCCTCCGGGGATAAGTCGCCGAATTTCTGCAGTAGGGCTTCCAACGATGGGGGTACAGCGGCTGCCTCTTGGTTTGTTTCTTTCAACACCAAGGTGAGGACAAAGGGCTCCCCAAGCATCTCCTTTTGGAAGGCTGCGCCACTCTGGCTATACATTACTTTCTTTTCCCTGCCCGAATCACTGGGACTAGCCTGTTGCTCCTTGGTGGGGAGAAGGACTATTTTCCGTCCTTTCCACTCGAATTGGTATGTATTGTCTCGGCCGTTGTGGACAGTCTTCATGTCGAATTCCCAAGGTCGCCCTAACAGGACATGGCAAGCGTCCATGTCGATAACATCACACTCCACTTCGTCCCTGTAAAACTTTCCGATAGAGAAGGGGACTCGGCACACCTCATCGACGCGGACGTCCACACATTTCTTCACCCATCCAATCCTATAAGGATGAGGTTTCTTTGTGGTCTGTAGGCCGAGAGCCTTGACTAACCCTTTCGATACCACATTCTCGCTACTACCACTATCAATAATGACGTTGCATACCTTCGAGCTAATGGTACACTTGGTCTTAAAGATAGCATGTCGCTGAGTGGGTTCAAGGTGCTTCAGGGACAACAGCAAGCGCTGCATGACGCATATGACTTCCTCCCCCACATCTCCTTCGACCACTTCGGCTCCCTCAAAAGAACCATATGTCTCGGTGAATTCCTCACTGCCCGATTCTACCTCTCCTTCAGCTAGGTTAGCTTGTGGCTTCCGGATGGGGCATTCGTTTGACTTATGGCCGGGTTGGTTACAGTGGTAGCACTTGAATCCATAAGGTTTGGCATATGGATTAGGTGTCGTGTTTGGATTGGGGTTGGTGTTTAAGGCCGGGTTGGGTTTGAAGGGCGCTCTGTTTGGGGTAGGTTTTGGTGAGTTGAGAGGGCTAGTGGCGTTGGGGTTTGGTTTGTTTTGTGTGTATTCTGGTGGGTTCCGACGGTAGAAGGAAGGTTTGATGGACTTGTTAACGCTTAGTTCGGCTTTATAGGCTAGGTTTATAGCTTGGGGAAGGGTTTTGATGGTTTTTAGCTCGAGTTTCTCTTGGATTGGTTCACGAAGGCCGCGGATGAATCGAGCCACCTGCTGGAGCTGCTCTCGTGTAGGTTGTTCCGGGCACTAAGCCTTAAAAACTCCTCAGTATACTCCCCGACTGTCCTACTACCTTGGGCGCAGTTCTGCAATCGCAAATACAGGATTTGCTCATAGTCACTAGGGAGAAATTGTGACCTCATGAGTTCCTTCATTTGTCTCCACGACCTGACTGGACCGCGTCCCTCCTCTCGCCTCTGCATTTTCACCTGTTCCCACCATGCCGAAGCCCCTGCGTTCAACCGATAAGCGACCAATTTCACCTGGTCTTCTTCGGTATGTCCATATAGTCAATGAAATTGTCCACAGTTTTAATCCAGTCCAAAAACCTCTCTATATCTAGGTACCCGTCAAATTCGGGAATATCAATTCTCAGCTTAAACCCTTTAGGTTGGAATGAGGATCTGTGACCATACCTGGGTTCGGGGTCGTCCTCATCTTCGGTCTCGAACCCGGTACCGTAATGCCTTCTCCGCCGCGGAGGTTCACTTTCTGGCTCCGACTCTTCAGATCGCGACGGTAATCGAGGTCAGTGACGGCGATGGTGCTGGCGCGGTGGAGTCACAGACAACTCCCGGTCCCGCCGTGGGTGTCGCGCCTCGCCCAATCCTTCGATGGTGGTGGGTCTCGGGTGGGACAGGGCCTCGCGCATTTCCAGCAGGAACTTGTCAAACTTCATCTCAAGGCGCTGCTCCAAGTCTCCTATGGCGTTCCACAACGCCTCAGCTTCCCCGCTCTCAACAACCGGTGCCTTGGAACTTCCTCCGTTGTTCTTGGCCATCGTACCTCCCCGGGAAAGATCCGAGGGCTCTGATACCAAATGATGTGACGGGCGTGCCGAAACGGAGCTTTACCGACCGAATCGGACGGAGAAAGGACGGGAAGTCTGAATTCTCCTAGATCTGGCAACCTGCAAACAGCCGCAGAAAGCAAGAACAATAGAGAGGAAAACTCAGGGCAAAGTATATTCTTCAATTCTCATTCAATGTCCTGCCTCGAGAACAAGATTTGCCTAATAAGGCCAAAGGGACAAACGACAGCCCAAAGGCTAAACGACAACAGAAGATAAGAGACAATTTAAAAGAAGTAAACGACAATCTAAAGGAAGCAAACGACAATATGACAAAAAAAACTAGAACAAACGACAATAAAGATAATGCAGGTTGGAAGCTGCTGCATCATATATGATCCATATATCATGCAAATAGAAAATTGTGCCAAAAAAAAAAAAAAAACAAAAAACAAAAAGAAGCTCAACAGATTCAAATGCTCAATAGCAGACATTATTTTCAAAAGCCTGTGAAGACAAAATTGAAATATGATTGAACAAACTCATCACAAAAAGGAGAGCCTGAAAAAAAAATATTAATAATGTGGTGCGTAAACAAAAAGAGATTACAACCAAGTTAAATAGCTAGAATCTATAAAGTTTTTTTTTTTTTTTTTTGGGAAGGGTCATAGAACAGTCTAACTGAAAGAATTTTGATCGACAACCAAGCAATGAATAGATAGAATCTGGAAAAACCCAGAAAAACTAAAATAGTGAATATTGCAAGCTTAGCCTAGCATACCCATATTTGTATTTTTATCCTTAGGAGATTACAAATCCCTTCATAATCCCAAATTCAAAACAAAAAAAAAGTAATAAATAATAATAATAATAATAATAATAGTAATAATAATAATAATAGTAACAACAATAATAATTTACTTAGAGACAATTTTACTATAGTCACTTCAAATCTTTTTAAATGTGAAGGATGAATGACGCTATTTCTCAAAAAAAATAAAAATATATATATAACAATAAAGCATAGCCCACCTTCAAAATAGGCTTCATAAAGCAGAGCATTTTCTTTGGACAAACGACATATTGTTGCCTGCAACTCTTCAAACTTATGGTTCTCCATCCTAAAATAACAGCTGACAATAAATTAGTTACAAGAACCGCAAAAACATCAACTAGTGTAATAATAATAATAACAAAGACCTTTATGTTATGAGTAAAATGTTCTAAATACAAATATAATTATAATCATGTAAACATATTGAACCATAGGTTAATTTTTTTAAAATAGAAGTCTAATATCTTGTAAAGGGGATTCTGAATGATCAATCAGTTGTTGCCGTAAAAGTATTAAACCTTCAAGTTTCAGAAGCATCAAAAAGTTTCATAGCGGAATGTAAAGTCTTAAAAGGAATTAAGCATCGGAATCTCGTCAAACTTTTAACCGCGTGTTCGAGCATCGACTTTCAAGGAAACATTTTCAAAGCTCTAGTGTATGAGTTCATGGTTAATGGGAATTTGGAAAGGTGGCTACATGAAGAGGGAAATCTGAATCTCCTTCAAAGGTTGAACATTGCCATTGATGTGGCAAATGCTCTAGATTATCTCCACAATCATTTCGACATCAAAATAGCTCATTGTGACTTAAAGCCAAGCAACATTCTTATGGACAGTGACATGACCGGTCATGTTGGAGATTTCGGATTAGCGAGATTTCTCCCACACGATTCCCGGCCTTCATTTTCATCAAACCAAACTAGTTCTATTGGATTAAGAGGTTCCGTCGGCTATGCTGCTCCAGGTAAATTTATAATCAAAATTTATCATCCTTGTCTATAATTTCTTGTACTAAACCTATTATCTGCAATTTATGTATATATAGTTGCCAATATTTCGCATAATTACAAATTGATTCTAACCAGACACTACACACCCGTTTAGTTCGTTAATTCAAGATGAGATGTGACTTTATATGAGAGTTTTTTCTTGTAGTAAAAAGTTAAATGTGATTGTTTCTGAGAGTTTTTTACTATAGTAAAACTCAAATCAGTAAAATAAACGGGACCTCCATGATTATTCGCATAATCTTTATGACACTTAAAAACTTCCAACTTGTCTCTTACTTCCAATATTAGTCAATATTTCAGGAGATTGACTCTTGTTACTTTTTTGAAACTCGACTAAATTATTATTCACACTGTTTATGCCACTTCCAACTTGTCGTGTGCTTCCAAAGAGTCAATATTTCAAGGGATTGCCATTTCTTACTTTTTTTAAACCCCCACTAGATAATTATTATTGACACTATGTTTATTCCACCGAGAACATTTGAATCTTCCATTTACATTTGAGAAGAAAGTAGTGTTATAATAGTATGTTATAAATTATATTTATTTATGCGTGTCTTCTATTCTCTGTGCCAAAAGTTTTTGAAATGATAATATATGGCGTAAACGAAGAAGAAAGAGCAATTAACCAAAAAAAAAAACACGTATCATTTTAAGCACTACAATATGATTCATAAATAAGACTTTTTCTTCCTCAATTTAACTGATTATGGTGTTATGTTATTGGAGTATGGCATGGGAAGTGAGGTGTCAACATCGGGCGATATGTACAGCTATGGAATTCTTTTGTTGGAGATGTTTACAGGCAAGAAGCCTACGGATGACATGTTTAAAGATGACATGAACCTGCGTAACTTTGTTTCCCTTGCTTTGCCTCAACATGTAGAAGAAATACTGGATCCCAAAATTCTTCTTCAAGGAGATCATGAAGAAAATACGTCGGACAAAACGCGCTTTCATGACGAGATTCTTGTTCGACGCGAAATAACTCAGGAGTGCTTAGTTTCCATCTTTAGGATCGGTGTTGCTTGCTCCGTGGAACTGCCACAAGAACGAATGCACATCGGTAACGTAGTTGCTGGACTACGTCATGCAAGAGACACACTTGTAAATATGCCTAAGCAGCATTGAAATAGTAAGTACCGTACCATCATCATCATTTTTAAAATTGTATTATCTATAGATTAGATATAGAAGACTTATGGACTTCCAGGGAAAAAGTCTTTTCTTTTATTTTTTTTTTTCTTTTGAAATGATGTGATCCCAATTTTCATGCATACATGTAGCCATGTAGTTTAATGCGGTACTCTATAAATTTAAGCATTCTTTCTTTTTTTAACTTTTTTTTTATAAATGTTAACATAGTAGTATTAATTGATCACTTAATACTGACTTTTCATTTAATTGACTAAATATTGAATATTTGAGGTCTATCAACTAATTGCAAAGAAATTTAATTTCTATCCTAGAATAAACAAAAGGTATTGTTCGCTTTTGTGAGTTTGAATGGTATGAGTTTAAACTTTTGGACTTGAACTTATACGTGAATTTTTCGTGATTCAAATGACTGCTAAACATTAATTCAAAAATTAAAAATGTTTATGCAACTAAACAATAGTACTTTTGACATAGTTTAAGATATAAGAAATATTTTTGGAATAAGCAATAATATATAGAGGCAAATATGGAATCTAGCTAAAAGCCTAAGGCCTCGTTCATTTTACCGATTCAAATTTTCAATTATAGGTTTCTATAGTAAAAAACTCTCAGAAAATGTCACATCTAACTTTTTCTGTTACAGTGAAAAACTCTCAAAAAATATCACATCTCAACTCGAATTGAAAACTCGAATCTGCAAAGTGAACGAGACATAAAACTCAGAAATTATGTTTTTCAGAAATTATGTTTTACCGATTCAAATTTTCAGTTATAGGTTTCTATAGTAAAAAACTCTCAGAAAATGTCACATCTAACTTTTTCTGTTACAGTGAAAAACTCTCAAAAAATATCACATCTCAACTCGAATTAAAAACTCGAATCTACAAAGTGAACGAGACATAAAACTCAGAAATTATGTTTTTAGATAAATGGGCATGACTATTTTCTGTTTCAATTATATTTCTCTCCTCTTGGCCCTACGTGGAATATTATTCAATCATGCCTCATTCTTCATTGTAAAGACCTCAACATGGAATATATTAGAATTTAGAATTACTTCCGGAACCCCCCAAATCACAAGCATGAGAAATAAAGGACTAATGCATCTTAAGAAATAATTAACTTAAAACATTCCATTTCACAAACAAAGAGGTTTAAATTCCATTTCACAAAGAGGTTTAATTTGATATAAGCTTCAGCTATTCTCAATGGTTACATTGCCCTCCCTCCAATGAGAGGTTTGGGAGGGGACAAAGATCTTACTTCGGGCGCGGAGCTAGGGAAAAGAATGTTCAACTTGTGCATTAGGACGTCGGCTTTCGATGGAATCTCGTTCAAAAGAAACTGTTGCACAATTGGTTTCTTAAACCATTCCATTACAGAGTCGCCTGGAGCCCTTAGAACCACTTTACTAACCTCGAACGGAGAATCTACCGAGCTCAGCATTTGGGCAACCACGATCTTTAAAGTAGGCCCGGTAACCAATTTAATGCGTCGAGGGACAATGCCATAATACAACATCCGCTTTCTGAACCTGTGGAGCGTATGCACAACAGCTATAAGAGCAGCTCCTACTGACAAGTTCCTCACGTCAAGGGACCAAGCAATTTGCTGATCAAAAACTATTGCCTTAGGGAAAAGCTTATTCTCGTAGGCGACCTTCCAAACGCATCGTGCTCGGTTTATCTGCCCCATAAGAACAAGATAGTTGAGGAGAACATTAACAAAAAACCTTGCAGCCCCCTCTTCCAACTCGTAATCGATGCCCTGAAAGAATTCTCTCACAAAAGATAGGACCGGTTGTTTTCTCTGTTCCGGGCCGGTGAACAATCCACACATAAAAGCATGCGCCTTGTGTTTAGTGGCACCAAGTATCGACATCAAATGCCTCTCATTCTGCTCTTCTTGACATCTCACAAGATGTGCTAGAATAGATGTGTAAAGTATGAGATCAACTTTTGCAGCAGAGTTCACGTAGGTTTCAAGCAGAGGCTTGGCCTGCTCATACAAACCGTTCTTCATACACGACTCGAATAACTGCCTGATTATAAAATTATTCGTTCTGATCCCCGATGAACCCATAAAACGGAGCCATCTTAAAGCAAGATCAACGGAACCATCCTTGATATACACCATTAAAACATCACTCGCGCTCACATCAACAGAATATCCCATGGTCTTCATTTCGAGTAAAATTTTGGCAGCCACATCAAGGAGTTTCTTATTAGCTAGCAGAGTTAAAAGAGAAGTATAGGTACTAAGACCTGGTCTCAAACCTGCATCTGTCATCGAGTTATACAGCTTCATGGCAGCGTCTACTTGTCCCGAGGCAGCGTGCATTTCCAAGAGACAAGTGTATGTGGATGGGGTGGGCAGAAAACCAGCCTTCTCCATCTCCGTGAAGAGGGATAATGAAATGTCAAGTTTACCAGATTTCGCATGTGACTCAACAACCAATGTGTACAGCCCAAAGTTAGGCCTGAACCCTGCTTTTTTCATCTCATCCCACAGCCGTAAAGAAGTATCCAATTTCCCAGCCTTCGCATGTGACTCGATTAGAGAAACGTACATTATCACAGGCGGCCTCAACCCATAGCCCTGCATCTCCATGTACAGCTTCATAGATGTGTCCAATCTCCCAGCCTTTCCCATCGAATCAACAAGCGATGAGTAGACGCTAAATCCGGGCCTAACATTCCTCTGTTTCATTTCTTGGAAGAGCTTCACTGCAGCATCAAGGCGGCCCGATTTTGCCAAGCTAGATATCATCAACTCATAAGTCGAAGCATCCAACGAACAATTTGCAGCTTCCATGCTCTCGTAAATCTCAAATGCCTTATAAGGCAAACCCTTGTTTAGAAATAATTTCATGAGAGAATTATATGTATCAGTGTCAATTTTATGACCTAACTCCTGAATCTTCTTGAAACAACAAAACGAGACCTCCAATTTCTCCGCCTTGGCTAAATACTGAATGACTCGATTGCAAGCACCAAACGATAAACTTCCATTACTACTCGAATCCCTTACCATTTCCTCAAACAACAACTGGATCTCATCGAAATTCTTACTCTGGTTCAAACTATCAAACAATGTAGTGAAACACTCATCACTCGGTAAATACCACTGTTGCCTCTTCGACCACCGAAACAAGCTCAACGCCGCATCGCCATCCTTGATAACCTTCAATGCTTGTGCGACATGGGTCATGTTCGGTACGAATTGGAGTTTGTCCAATTGTGTGTCCAATTCAGGCCCCCATTTCCACCTGTTCACAACCTCAACAATCTTGGCAACCGCTGAGGGATTCAAAATTAGTTTTTTCAGCCCACCTACCATGATATGGTCGTCAACCCCAGGCTCCACCGACCTCACACCCTTCCCAGTGTAGATAACACTTCCCGATTCATCTAAATACTCAATATCCTCCTCAGTCCACTCTCTTGACTTCTTCCCATCACCACTCTCAAAAACAGAACAGTAATTCCTAAGGAAATTATAGTCCAACACACTAGAATTCTTAACAAACATAACATAATTATTGGGTTTTTCAGAAAAATTAAACAACTTGGGAACCATTATAGAGCTCAAGAAGCTGAACCTTCTTCCGCTAGTGTAGAGATCATGGTTATAATAACTGGGGTTCTCGTATGGAAGACGATTAAAGGGGTTTTTGGGGTTTCTGTGAAAAGTGCAGAACTTCCTCCTGAGAATCATTTCGTTGTGCCTCTGTTGCGGAAAATATCGATGAAACGAAAATCAAAATGAATCAAGGCTGCTGTTTGTGCTCTCTAAGCAGAGTTACTTGTCATTGATTCAGCATTGTTAATCTGATCATCCTCGCAACATCATTGTTACTCAGCATGACAATATCTTCTGATTTGCCCCAGTATTTCTCGAAGCAACTAACGAAACATCAATGTCTACCTCTCCAAAACTGCAAAATCAACCAATGGCCTTCATCATAACTAATCACAGTGTAAGCTCAACTTCAACAATCAATTCCATAATCCCACAAACTTATCTCAAGAATTTAAACCAAAACCAAACTAATATCAATAAAAATGTGATCAAACTAGTTATACAAAACAAATTCCACAAGCAACAATATCAACTAACCACACAAATTAATTCCAAAACCACACAGACTAATCTAAGCAACCTAATTTAACAAAACCAAAACTAAACTAATTACACAAATTCCACAATTTACAATATTCAACTAATCACACAAACTAATTCCACAATCATACAAACTAATTTCACAAATTCCATTTACAACAAAAATACCATTTCGGGAGGAGAGGTGGCGAAGGAAGGGAGATGGAGACGGAATCGGCGTCGGGTCGGCTCTGCGAAGTCCAGTGGGCTCGCGACGGTGGCTGGGCGGCGCGGCGGCGGACGATGGGCAGGTCGGAGAAGGAAGCTGAACGGCCGCGGGGAAGGGAGGTCGGTCGTTGCGTGGGGCTGGTGGGAAATGAAATTTAGGTTTTTTTTTTTTAGTATAATTAGGAACTTGTACGATGGAGGGCTGAGATTTGGCGTTTTAAGATCAATGGTTAATATTAAATAGGGCTTTTTTGTCTTTTAACATCTAAATTTAACTCTAAGCGTAAATTATAATTCGAATCGAAGTGAACAAATCCTATAATTAGTCAAAAGAGTGTCGTTATTTTCATAAAACATACAGATGTCAATGTAATAGGCCTTAATGTCAATGTAATAAGCCTTAAATAAATAAATTAAGAGTGAATTAAAGAAATAGCATATTTGAGAGGGGTAATTAAAATTAAAAGCGGATATTAAGGAATGTTTAGTAAATATCATAAAAATTCAAATTAGATATTTTAACATATAATGTATTATCAAAAATGCCCCTAAACGTACCTAAAATTTTAAAATGTCAATGTCACGCTCTCTTTCTTCTTTGTCGCTCTCTCTACCTCGCCCTCCCCCTTTCTTCCGCACCTCTTTATGCTACGCATACAAGAAGATGTTTATTTGATTAAAATTATGAGATTGAAATTATTTTTTATTTACGTGTATTTTTATAAGAGAAAATATTGTAGTAAATTATAAATTATGATTTAAATCATAGTATGAATCTTTTAACTAAACGTTCTTATGTGAGTTGTTATTTTTTTATTAATTGATGTAATTTATTATCATTATTTAACATGACAACATTTTAGACACTTATTAATGTAAAAATTGCAACTCATATAACACATCAGTGCACAAAAGTTGAAGCTAACATTGACATCCCTAGCATTATTCTTTTTTAATTCAACAAGACTGAAGACATTTAATTAAAGAGAAAACTGTTGAACTTAACTTAGAGTTTATGGGTCTAGAACTTACCCTTACGCTTGATTAATACATGTTAACTAATATAATTATTTGACTAAAAAGAATATTAAGCAAGAGTAAGGTGTAAAACTCCAGACTCATGTACTCTAAGGAATATTTGTCTCCTTTCTTCTTAATTAAATAAGAAAATTATTGAACTTACCTTTGTATGAATTTAGCTTTTTATCCATTACTCTTGATAAATATCATTTTGACTAATATAATTATTTGACTAAAAATGATATTAATTAAGAAAAAAGAATAAAAATTCAGACCTATCTCTTCTCCCCTAATTAAACTAAGAGAAAATTATCGAATTTAGCCTTAGAGTCTATGAGTCAGGAACTTACCCTCACTCTTATTAATACCCTTTTGACTAATATAGTTATTTGATTAAAAAGAGTATTAATCAAGAATATATGGTAAAAATTCAGACTCATGCCCTCTAATAGATATTTGTCTCATTACCCTTTAAACTAAGAGAAATCTTAATAAATACTTCTTAAAAGTGCATTCGTCTTTTTATCATTTACTCTTAATTAATATCATTTTTAGTCAAATAACTATATTAATAAAATAGTATCGATCAAGAGTAATGAGTAAAAATTCAAACCCATAGACAAAGTAAGTCAGCAATTTTCTCTTAAACTAATTACTACGCATAATGGCCCAAAAGATCTATATTTCAAGAGAGGGAAAAAATTTAAAAAAAAAAAAAATAAAACTTGAAATATAAGTAATGGAGTTGATAGTTAACAAGCATGTGATTCAAACATGTGCATAAATTGGTTTAGTTGTACTTAATTATTATTAAGGAGAACTTTATATGGTGGAGTGGGGACCTAATTATATTGGCAATTCAGGTAGTGATACAACGACATGTCTCAAAACCCGCATGAAATTAATGCGTTTGGATTTATCATAAATAGGTTCAGGTCAAAATCAAATCGAACTCATGAAACACGATTAAATAACGTGTCATTTTCAAGTTGACCCGTCAACCCGTAATTGACCCGTCATGACCCGTTTATTAAACGTGTCATATTTGGGTAACATGAATACACAACCTGTTTATTATCCATTTTATAAGCAGGTTCAAAAATAAGTTCAGAAATAGGTTAACACGACCAATTTATCACCTATTTTATAAATAGGTTTAAAAATATGTTCAGAAATGGGTTAACACGACCTATTTATCACCCATTTTATAAACGGGTTGACAGGTAATCAACGGATTAACACGACACGTTTATGACATGTTTAATAAATGGGTTATTCGTGTCTATCAACCCGCCAATATATAGGTGGTATTTGGATTTTGTATTTTGACACAATTAATAAACGAGTCGTGTTTGTGTCAGGCCTATTCGTGTCAACTGAAGAAGTCAACACGACACGAATGCAATCCGTTAACACGAATTGCGACCCCTACCTGTAATCTCGACATTAGGATTTAAATAGAACAATATTTTTTAATTGGAGTATATACATAGATTCGCACACAAGCTAGGAGCTCCTGGAACAACATTTTTAAGTGGATTATATACATGTATATTTATATATTTTGTTCGTCTATGATTACTGAAGGCCCTGCTCCGTTACCTCTTAGGGCTTTGAGTAGAAAGCAAGTAAGAGTTCATAGAAAAAACCACACTTCGATTTTTCCCAATACGAAGCAAGCATATATGCCCTTGTTTGCATGGCCCAAAAAAAAAAGGAAAAAAAAAAAAACAAAAAAAAAAAAACAATGTGACCCCAAAAAGAAGAATTTAGAAGGCGTTGATCAAACAACTTCCAATAAAATACACTCTCTTCTTTATCCTTTTTGCCCCTTTTTGTAATCCTTCAAACGCACTTATCTAAGCAAAGTGACTCATGTTATAGCAAAGTTTTGGACTGCAAAAGAATCAATCTTTATGGCCAACTAGCCACTTGTCTATCACATTATGCACCTTTTTTTTTTTTTTTTTTTTGAGGGCCGTCCATATTTGCCAATCTTCTATAACCATGTATGTATATATACGCAATAACATCTTCTTTCTTTCTTTGCTTTTTTCTCTTGTGGTTTTTGAAGAGCCAAAGTTTGAGAAGAGAAGCTTAGCCTTGGGTGGGAGTTTTGGGCATTGTTGGTTGGGACTTGGGAAGTCATGAAAAGAAGCGATAAACGAAGCCTCAAGAGGCCTCCTTGCAATGTCGTTTTTCTCTATTTCATTGTGCTAGCCATTTCCTTCACTCATTGTGGTAAGCCATCTTCACTATGTAATAGATAATAAACTTGTGTGTTTATATTATATATAATAGAGGATTTATGTATTTTGTCTGCTTAATACAACCACATTATGCTCTTTTGTCTTAAGTTTTCATTTTTTTTTTTTTTTTTTTTTGGTGGGGGGTTATAAAATCCTTGACATGATATATAACTGTGTACATTTCAATAACTGTTTGATCATGAAAATAAATTATTATTATTATTATTATTTGGTCGTTCTGGCTATAATAGGAAGGAAATGACTAAGAACGTAGCCCCGTTACTAGGAAATAGTTCTTATTAAATGTTTATATATATATATATATATAAAGCAACAAGCACTGGATTAATGTGCATGTATACGTAATAGATGAACAAAGAAGTCACCAACTCGCTCCAAGAAGAGTGTAGTGACAAGATTAGTGTTGGATGACACCAAAACCAATAATATATGCCTAAGAATATTCAATATTTTCTACTTTTGGTTCCAATAAGACTTGCTGATTAAGAAACAATGACATTATGTATGTAATATGGCATTGCCTCTCTTCCAAGCAAACATAACTACAATGTGTGTGAGTGCATATAGATGAGATTTTAAATTAAAATGTATAATAAGTTGATAAGGCTGGCTTTTATTTATTTTTATTTTTTTTGAATCCGCAAACAGATGCTAAAAGATCATCAAGGAGGCTACTAAACAAAGCTCCCATTAGGCATCAAAACAGTTTGTTCCTCATGACCGCGGCGAAACTGAATTTATTAAAGTACCTAAACTACGATTCTTCGTCCAATTCGGGATCCTATGGTGTAAGCTCTCCATTTAATTTGCCACCTTATGATTCACTTGCTCCAATTCCCTTGCCTGAAAATGCGCCTCCGTATTGTATATACCCTCCTAATACCCCATTTACCACAAACCCTTCTCCAATAGGTAACACACCCCCTTCACCATTTTCCTACCTCCCACCTCTCCTTCCCATTCAAAACCCTCCCACCGGCCCAACGGGTGCTATCCCGAGCCCAACGGGTGCCATCCCAAGCCCAACAGGATTCTCCCCTTACCCTAATCCACCAGAGACCGTTCCCAGCCCACCCGAGTTTGTACCCAGCCCGACAATTCCGAGCCCACCCTTTTACGAGCCCAGCCCACCGGGGTTTGTCCCAAACCCACCTTCTACTGTTCCATCACCCATTGGATTTGGCCCAACCCCACCAATGTTCCTCCCTCCTATTGTGTACCCTCCACCAATCGGCCGACCACCCCGAAACGGCCCACGGAACATAGCCGTGTGGTGTGTTGCCAAGCCCTCAGTGCCCGACCCAATCATTCAAGAGGCCATGAATTATGCTTGCGGGTCGGGAGCAGACTGCGATTCGATCCAGCCCAGTGGGTCGTGCTTTGAGCCCAATACACTATTTGCTCACGCTTCCTATGCTTTCAATAGTTACTGGCAAAGGACTAAAGTGGCTGGTGGCACGTGTGAGTTTGGAGGGACAGCCATGCTAGTTACTGTGGATCCAAGTAAGAATCTTTGCCCGGTGTTTATCCTTTACTTAAGGGTAAACCTATACATTTTTCGCAAAAAAAGATAAAGGTCTTATTTGTAAGAATTAAAAATAGTGCATATTCTCTTCAATACATGCATTCCCAAAATTCACAAGGTTTCTTTAAGACAAGAAAAGTTACACTTTCTATTAGATTGCAAACGACAATCACAAGAGATAATTCATAATCAAATACCACTTTCCGTTACTTGTCTTGATGATTGCAAACGACAATCTTATAAAATCATTTCATTATGAAATACCCAAAAGAAGTACACTGAACTTGATTTTTGTTTCTGTTCATAGGTTATGACGGGTGCCGCTTTGTCTTACGTTGACCAATCATTAAGAGAAAAACTTTACTCTACACCGCCGTCTCTCTCTACATATTGCTTTGTTTTGTATCGAAAAATCACAAAAATTTTCCTATTATGTAGATGGGATAAAACATCAATTTTTGTAAGTAAATTGCAAATAGCAGGATTTATCAAAAGAGGTTCCATCATGAACACTGAAGATAGGCAACTATACAATGTTAAAACCTTCATAAACAGATATCAGAGAAGTCCTCTTTTTAACGAGGGACCTGCCTCTTTCTATACACTGCTACACTTGTACCGCATTTACATAACTTCAGTTAATAAAAATGAAACTTTCTTACAATCATCAAACTTGGAAAGCATTTTCTTTTTTCCCTTTCCTTCTGGTCCAGAGTGAAATAAAATTACACCTTAGAAGATACGACAATGTTAAGGGTCACGGTCAGGGCCACTTTGTTTTGGTCATGAAGTGCACAAGCTTCTTTCTTTCTTTTTTTTTTTTTTAATAAAAAATTTCCAATTATTTTTTGGACGTGAAATCTAAGACTTAATTTGGTAGAAAGTAATATAGAAACATGTATTTTTGGTGCTAATTTAGAGACAACGAGAAGCAAAATTGGGGGAAAACAAAACATTTTGCGCACTTGAGCCCGTTGAAGGACGAGACTGAAATTTTGAATGACAAAGAAGCACATTACCTGACGTGCATGCAGACATTTCTACCCAAATTTTAATAACCGTCAAGCGGAAAAGAAAAAGATCATTTTGCCCTAATAATCAATTAACTTGGAAAAGAAAGAAAGAAAAAAATCTAAAGGGAAACAAAGTAAATACCATCGACATAAAAGTATATATCAACTTATAAGGGGAAACAAAAACGAGACACCCACATAGTCATACCTCCCGTCCATTACTGTCCAGTATTTGTGAAAACACGGTCGTGTTCCTCCGCGACGAGGTTCAGCCGAAGAAAGCACAGATTACAAATGAATCTTCTCAGGCAGGGATGTCGAAGAATCCCGTCAGTTTCAAAATCATAAACATATTCAGTGTCTTCTTTGTTTGGCACGCTTCATGGTTTGCTTGCCTTTATTCTTCCATTTTTCATTCCCAGCTGGTTGATTTTTTTCTTCTATCTCTCTAACCTTGCGCTTTCTGAAAGGATAAAAAAAAATATGTGAGCCATAGAACAATAAAATTAACACATCATGAGTTTCAACAAGAAAATAACAGGCCGTTGTAAAAATATCAGTCCCAAAGCTTTTCAAGAAGTTACAGTTTAGTCCAAGAATTTGTTTTTGGTTGATGGTCGGAATTTAATATTTTTGGCAGTTTGGTCCCCAACATTAATAGCCCATTTGATTCATAGCTTCAAACAGAAATCTAAATTTGTTAAAATTTTTGTGAGAGCATACGCTGGCACAAAGGTTTGAATGGAAACAACAAACAAACGTTATGTGATTAACACATGTCCATAAAAATCTTATGCAACTTTTTTTTCTCTCGTTTTTTTTTTGGTGCAAAATTTCAATGGGCATTTGATTATATCCTTTAAATTTTAGAGATCTATCAACAAATTTATGACCTGGGACCAAACCTGCCAAAAAAAATTTCGGGGACGTATCGGCCAAAAGAAAAGTTTAGGTACTAAACTCTGATAATAGTTCAGGCACTGCCAAAAACCCTAAAAATTCTGTTTCACCATATCTACTGGAGAAAGGCAAACTCAAACCATCAACAGATAGCTGCATAGTGTCCCAAAGATTATTTATGTTATTGTGTTCAATCAAACAATCTTTTACTTGGTAAACATGACTCTGAAATTAGCATAATTGGAAACTAAAACCGAACATACATTATGTTAGGATCCGTTAACTTGAGAACTTTTTTGGTTAGTGTGCTGGTAGAGTTAGTAGGAATTAGTATAAAGAAAAGACTTAGTAGCTCATTAGAGGTATGTTGTGGTTTTGAGAGTTTTGGGAGACTGAGATTAGGGAGAGCGGTAGTCTCTCGAATACCACCAAATTAGGAGTCCCCAGAGTACTCGAATTCTCCATTCTATCCTTTACACTTCCATTTAGTAGTGTTTGGTAGTGTAATTAGAGATTGGCTAATGGTTTTCAATAAAAGAATTCTCTTATTTCTATCCAATTCCTTGCCAATTTCAGGATTGATATGTGTATGTTTGGCTGTGGAAAACCTAGGTACCTAACACATTATAAACAATTTATTCACTTAAATTCATTCAGAAAATGCTAAAGAAATAAAATAATTAAAAGGCTTTTGTGCCCCCCTCACCGGTACTTGCTGAGTGTACGATCAGAAAGCAGCTCATTGGCAAGGGATGCCTTCCTTTCCTTCTTGGTCAATCTACCAGAGAAGAAATCTAATGGAGACTCTATCACTGTTCCCACCTGATTCATAGTCGGAAAATTGGAAGTTTAGAATACTTTATGATAGCAGAACTGTAACATAACAAGAAGGGGAAAAAGGCAATCGTAATACCATTTCTATCACTTCCTGTAGTATATTACCGCTATGACAATAAATACTTACCTGAAAATACTTGGTTGACTTTGACCCGCCCTTCTTGTAATGCCTCTTCGGATCCATCACATTCCTTAACTATAAACATTTTCATAACGTATTAAATCCTATCAGTCAAATACCATGGTTACTCTTAATTAAATTGGTAGCACACCATTTCACAGACAAGGTTTCCATAAGTTTCTACTAATTTATGAACAGTTGAAACTGACAGTTTAGTTTTGTTCAGAGATTAAATAAAATCATGTCTATGCATAAGTTGTAAATGCTAAAAAAGTTATATGTAACAAAATTCAAGTAATACTCGACTATTGCGTAGTATCGAAACTGAAAGGGAAGAGGAAAAGTATTAGTGGATTGACTAAATATTCAAAAGAATTACAGCATTGCACTATCTATTGTTTTCTCATGAATAAGATGGAGGGCGAAGAATGTGCATACTTGCTCCATCTAAGAACGGTCCTTTGTAAAATTGTAGTAGAAGAAATATAAATGAGAAGTTTAAAAAATAAAATAAGCTCAAGGGGGGGGGGGGTGCGGCGGGGAACGTTGCTAGCTGACCTTGAATCGTATCTCAGCATCATTGAAAAATCATCTAAATAAAAGAAAGTGACACTAAGGTCAATGCTCAAAACAAAAGTCAAACAACAGAGCTAGAGGCTTCCTAGAAGTTAATCCAATCTTTGCCGTCGATAACTTGAATTTAATGATAACTAGTATGACTGCAGAATTAGAAATATATAAATGTGTATTTTATCTTTATATAATTTACTTATGAGAGATCTATATTTTATTAAAAGGAAGAAGGACACAAAAAGGAAAGGTGAACCGTGAACATGTAATCACCTAAAACCTAGAGCAAATTGGAGGGGTTGCGGGCACTTGGAAGTTTTAAGTTTCATAATATACCATAATTCACATAATGCCTTTATCAACGATCAAAAGTTAACAAAGCATAAGCATTTACAGAATTTCTACTTTCTAACAGAGCAGTGCTCCATGAACTTAAAGTGAAAAATCTAGTGACTACTTGAACGGAATTAGTTAGTGCAAGGAACACAAACTCCAATATAAAGGAAAGAGACCACTATACCTTTAATAATTGAAGGTCTTTCTGCAGTTCCGAAGTCATGGTTGGTGCCGGCATGTCAAACCTAGTTAAAAGCAAAATTAGAACAAAAACAAATAAAGATGCATTACAGCTCTAATCACCATTAATTACTGAGTAAGTGAATAACATAAACAAACAAACTAGAAGGTGTTGTTAAGAAACACGCTAGGCAAGATCTCTCAATAAAAAATAGCACATACCAACTACTCCCAGCAGTATCTTTGACTTGTTTTCGTAGTAACTTGTTCAACTTTCTTTGGTTATTTGGCGGAACAAAAAGACCATCCACAAGCTCTGTACTGGCTTTCCAAAGTACACTGCTTTCGGGCTGAGTTGATTGAGCTTTAGAGTAAGAACTAGAGCCACTTGAAGTTGCCGACGACAAGTTCGGCAGCATTGGTTCCCATGACAGACCAACAACACCCTTGCTTTCTCTCATTCTAAACCATAAGAAAAAATCTGTGTTAATTAAACCAGCGGGCTTCTACAGTTGTACTACGCATAAACAAGTACGTCAAAAAAATTATATTCAGCAGATAAAAAGATGACGTCTTTGACTGCTGAGAAAATGAAAGGATGAAAAAAGTAATATTTGTAGGCATGGTTTGAAAAGAAGAATCAAGAACCGAGGTGTTTTCTCTAATCAAAGTGCGGCGTAAGCCTCAAATCCTAAGCCTCGAATGAAGGGCATTCTACACACTTTACACCCCCTATGTTTTGCCAAAATAACACAGTCCCTTAACCAGCATGAAGTAAACTAATTTGACAAATCTCAAAGAAATCTCAAAAATATGAACTTCTAACCATATAAAACTAACACCAATCTTCCAGCCATAGTAAAATTAATCAACAAAAAATCACAAATAGCTAAACACAAAAATAAATAAAGATGGCAGTTTTCAACAACCAAACAAATTCCAAAAACATCAATCAATCAATTATCAACAAATTCTACAATAAAACGAATCCCATAAACTACTTATTTCTACTTCATAAATTAAACTTGAAATTAAGATAATTTTGGGAAATTGGGACATTGATTGTCAGAACTAGATAGCATTGTACGCAAAGAAGGAAGGAAGGGGGGGGGGGGGGAATCCTAGTTTTAGGCAAGCCATCCATGGAGGGAGAAGAAACAATCAGTAATTTACACTTCTAAATAAATCAGTGATTTACTCTGATGGAAGATCGAAGGGAACGATACTCAAACCGTTGAACTTAGGAGAGAAGACGACGCCGCTGAGAGAAAGCTCGGTCGCAATCCGCTCGTTCCCGAAGTCACAACAGCACTGCCACTCGACGGCAAGGGGCAATTCGGAGCTGCGGTAGCGTCGGCAGCGGCGGTGGAGTGCTGCAGACAAGAGAGGGAAAGAGAAGAAGTGCTAGAGTAATTGGCGGCCGCTGTGGCTATGACTGTGGCTATGGGGTGGAACGGAAGAAAGCCTTGTTGAATTTTGTGAGAAGGTTACATTTGTCATTTCACCCTTAAATTCCCAAAATTGAGCAGACCAGAGAGAGTTTTAACACAATTGCCCTAGTATGGTTTAACAAATTATCCTAAAAATTTCTAACTTTGACAATAAAGTAACTTCACTACTTTCTAAAGTAGCGGGAAGATAACCAATATATCATAGTAAAACAATCAAATTATGCAAAGTAGTACCTACTCTAACAGAATTATCCAAAGAAAAAACAAACTTACTTCTGAATGTCAAAACATATTCCTAAAATAAAGCAAAATATGAATCAAGCGACGATAAAAATATATGAACACACGCACACACTTATAAATCCATGAGATGAGACCCAAGCCGAGAGCATCCAATTAGTAATTAAAGGCAAATGCTACGTTAGAACCGTACAGAAGCAACTTCCAATCAAGGGAGATCGGAGATATCAAACAAGAGTTAAACATTTCGAAAGAATATGAAAGAATTTTGTTAGATTTCCCAAAAAAAAAAAAAATCGAAAGTTTCAATAAAAACAGAGAGAGAGAGAGAGAGAGAGAGAGAGAGAGAGAGAGACCTTTTCGAAATAGAGGCAATCGAAGGAACTCAGGGACCAGAATGAGAGCAATCGAGGGTGGCGTCACTTCCTCGGGGGTTTCTTTGAAACTCAGCTACGACAATGGCAATGAATGGCAAGATGCGCCCCAAAAATAAAAACCTTGGAAACTCATATTTGGTTTTTTTTTTTTTTAAATTATGTTGTAATAATTACGTGTGGAAGGTTTTATTTTTATTTGGTAGTCCTTCATTATTTTCTACATTCGATCTTGATTGTTTGGTCTGAAGAAGGCACTTTAAAATCACTATACGGGTAGGGGAAAAATGTGCCCCTACCGTAGACATCCCCGTATATACATTTTTTTATTTTTTTATTTTCTTTTCAGCAATGAGTCCTGTAATATGAACTGTAAAGGAATGTTTAGTATGGGATAATCACATAGATGAGATTGATAATCTTTAAATTTTTCATATTTGGTATAATTATTAGACTTTTTTAAAATCTAAGAAAGTGAAGTCCATAGATTTCACATTACCCTATTTTAGGGGGCGTTTGGTATGCATGAATCAGTAAGAATTATATTCTTGGGAAAGTGATGGAGGGTAATATGATTCATAGAAATAATACATTATTGTGTTTGGTTCTATACATGAATCTTTCTTAAATTCTCATAAATATTACATTACTGTATTTAATTGTGCATGAGAATGTTATGAATTAAAAAATATATATTATTTTTAAATGAATTACAATTAATACTAATATTTTAAAAAGTATAAAGTACAGCACAACAAGTAATCCATAAAATGATCAAATAATAGAGATCTCAAAATGTTAACTAAAATTCTATATACTCAAAAGTTCTTACAAAAGGTTGCTAGCTTTGAACCATAAGCATACTTCTCATATTTCAATAGTGCAAGTGCTTAAGGGGAAAAAAAAAATCAAAGATTGAAAAAAGAATTTAACTTGAAGCATGATTGAAAATCAAAGAATGATTGAAAAATCATTGTTCCACTCTGTTTTTTCTTTTTTCTTTTTCCCCCTTTGTCTTTATTTTATTTCCAAAGGGAATTTAATTAAAAAAGAATGATACACTGGCTTGATTGTTATTTATGTGTTGGGTTTGTGATTGAGAAGGATTTTGACTGTCTTGATACAGTGGTCTGGTTGTTGGAATTGGACATATTTGTCTTTGCCTGATTTGTTCAATGCAGCACCATAGGCACAATGTATAAATTCACAAAAACGGCAGAAAAAAAAAAACCAATTTCTTTGAATGCTTGGACAATTGAACTCTCATTATGAATAGCTGAATGATGGATATGGCATTGGCAAGAAGTCTCCCAGAATCATAAAAATACATTAACGAATAAGAACACGAAAGAAACATGCCAATTGCAATAGTGCAAAATCAAGAGAAAGAAACCAAATGACATTGGCAAGAAGTCTCCCAGAATCATAAAAATACATTAACAAATAAGAACACGAAAGAAACATGCCAATTGCAATAGTGCAAAATCAAGAGAAAGAAACCAAACGCCCTAAATAATCAGTCCTTGCAAAATAAGAATCTCCGAGAAACATAAATCGTTTCAAAAATTGAAACCCTAAATTGAAACCAAATACTTCAATCAAACGGGAGAAGAAAAACAATAATTATTCACTGGAGAAGAAAAATTAATATGAGAATTTTATGAAACCCAAAATATGAAACCCATAAACTTCAATCAAACGGGAGAAGAAAAATTACCTCAAAATATAATAATACGAAACCATAAATTTTACTTTTTTAAATTTTTAAAAAATTTAATAATTATACTGAATTTAAAAGATTTTCATTTTTACTCTCGTGATTATCCTATATTTGATATGCCCCTTTAAGATAATCTTAAACCTATTGAATAGGTGTTATTCACTTTCTCGGCAAAGTAATATTTACGGTAAACAATTTACCCTACCATTTCTCTCACCCACGCATCTCACCTATCTCTCTCTCTCGTCCAGACCCAGCCTCCCTTCGTCCAGAGTCTCCAGACCCAATCTCTCTCGTCCAGACCCGGCACCGCTTCCGTCGAGGACGCCGCCGCCGCCGCCTTCCGATCCACTCCGCCGTTGCCGGACTTTCCTCTGCCGCCACCACCAGAGTATAATTCCTTTTTTTCTCCTTTTTCTGTGAAAAATTTTTGATCTGAACTTTCCGATTTGTGTTAAATTTTGATCTGAACTTGAAAATCTCACTGGGTTTGAACCAGAACGTCGTCGGCGCATCTGGGTTTGAACCAGAACGGCCACGATTTTTTCATCCTTTTTTGTCCCTTGCTATTTCTCCCCATCGATTGCATAGATTGCTATTTCTCCCCATCGGCGCATCTGGGTTTGAACCAGAACTTGAAAATTAACACAATCCTTTTTTGTTTTCCTCCCCATCGATTTTTTGTCCCTTGCTATTTCTACCTCCACGACTAAAACATAAGTTGAACCCCTGTATTTTCTCAAGAAAGCTCCATCCTTCTTTGCGTCCGCCGCCTGAGACACAATCTGCATCAACCAAAAAGCACCACCCAAGTCGTCTCAGGCGGCGGACGCAAAGAAACAGAAATAAATATAGTGTTGCTTTGGTAAAATGTTTCTCTTTGTAGGAATCAAAGAAACTGATATTAAGCAATACGTGAACTTAAAGAAGCTATACGCAGTTTTATACTGTATGTGTGTATCTATATATATTTACTCGTGATAGTCTAACAAAAGAAGAAATAAGCACACCCATTTCCTTTTCAGGTTTGTAGTTTTGCTATTGCATCTTATTGTACTTGAATCATGAATGGCAAATGTTGGTATAGTAGTTAGATAAAGTTTATTTAGTAGTGGAGATTAATGGCAAGCTAAACTATATCCACTTGGGGGTTTGTTGTTTTAATTGTTCCTTAAATTTCAAGTCTTACTTAAGGACATGAAGATTTTTTTTTTTTTTTGACTGGATTTGATTTGTGGTGGGTGTTGCATCTTTGATTCTGCAGGAAAGGAAGATTCAACAATGAACAAGGGTAAGATTTTCAAGCTAGCGAAGGGGTTCCGGGGAAGGGCGAAAAATTGCATTAGAATAGCAAGAGAGAGAGTGGAGAAGGCCTTGCAGTATTCCTACAGAGATCGCCGAACCAAGAAGCGAGATATGCGCTCCCTCTGGATCGAGCGCATCAATGCTGGAACACGCCAACATGGGGTATGTTCTTTGTTGCTTCTAGTGGTCAATTACAGGTCAATAACTTGGAGCTATACTCGACGACTCCGAGGCACTCATACTTTCTTCTTTCATTATTTTTGGGGCATTCCATAATGCCATTATTTACTTGTAACTTGATTTTTGGGCTGGAAAAACCCTGACTACATCCTAGTCTGGAGAATTGCTTTTCAGCGAGCTCTGTTATGGAGCTTCACTTAATCTATACATAGCACCTATACAGATATAAAATGCTTTTACCTTGCGGCTTAGGCAACAATCTTATTACAGCTTGTGACGAGTGAAAACCGTTATGTTTTTTGTCCAATAGTCAAATGAGTAATGTCCAATGACTCCATCCGATTATTTAAATATTTTTATCCAACTTACCATGATCAGTTTTAGTCGTCCTTATTTTCTCTGCAAGCTTGTTGGTAAATAATTTATGTTTTGCTCTTTAGTTTTGGAAGGCGTTCTTTTTCTTTGCTTCAGGTACTTTTGATAAGATGTTAACGCCTGATGAACAGAGGAATAATGTAGATAGAAGACAAAAGGAGAGAAAGGAAAACGAGCAAAAGAAAAAGGGAGGAGAATTTAGAATTTAATCAACTCCATTTTTAATCAAATGTGTTTTGAAATAACAATCACTAGACAAGAAATAAAGCACATTAGTGGAAACCGGTAACTAACCAAATACTAGTGAGAGGAGGTTTAGTAAAAATAGATCGAAAATTATTCGTTTAATCTCTACTTTCTTTATATATCAGCTGTTCTTGTTTTTCATCATATATGTTTAAACGTTAGAAGTTTCAGTTTCTCTCCTTATTCTGGACGGTTATTTGTTGTTATTAGGTTAACTATGGCAACTTTATGCATGGGCTGACAAAGGAGAACATCCAGCTAAACAGGAAAGTTCTGTCGGAGTTGTCGATGCACGAACCATACAGTTTTAAGGCTCTTGTCGACATCTCCCGCAGTTCCTTCCCGGGAAATAAGAACATTGTGTTTCCTCCCAAGAAGGAAGGTATCTCAATTGTTGTATAACCTAGAGTTCTTTATTTAGTAGGAAACTTTATGGTAACAACTTTATAGTTAGCTGTTTTCGGGAAAGAAAGGCGGGATGTGTTTGCAGTTCATTTTGTGCAACAATCCATTTTGATAGTTGTTTAGTTGGCATTAGTTCATCTTGACTTTGGGAAACTTTTTGAGAGCATAATAATCTGTGTCATCTAGCCTTTTGTTTTTCTGGAATTCATTGTTTATATTTTTTCGTCAACTATAAACATATTTAAGTAAGCAAACACACTATAAACAAATTAATATTAAAGTAAAAAAAATAGTATACTGTAAACATTTTTATATTGACATAGAAAAATTAATTATTGTTCCTTCGAGAATCAGCAAACTAGAA
Source organism: Morus indica (assembly GCA_029231665.1). Lineage (NCBI taxonomy): Eukaryota > Viridiplantae > Streptophyta > Magnoliopsida > Rosales > Moraceae > Morus > Morus indica. The sequence goes on along the minus strand of JACAGA010000010.1, from coordinate 382,548 downwards.
ATAAATGAATGGTTTATAGCATAATTGCCCATCAAACTTTTTGGCTTTGGACAACTTGTCTCGTATGCTTTTTAGTTTGACAATTAGCATGTGGCTATGTATCCCGCGCGCAAGGTCGCCATAACGGAACGCCCAACTCATCACTCTGAAGATATGTTGCCCCTCCTTTCAAAAAAAAAAAAACAAAAAAAATAAAAAAATAAAAAAAAGAAAGATATATTGCCCTCTACCTGAATTGTTTGTAATTATCTAAAACCTATCATATATTTTGTTTTTTTTCCCTGCTCTTTTCCTTAGTGCACTTTGGTATAAGGGTTTTAAAATCTGGAACCATGCTTCTGATTTAAATCAATGTTTGTTTACAAAACATAAAAAGTGATTTTGATTTGAATCACTCATAATCAGTGTTTGATTTAGATGGTTCTGAATCATGATTTGACACTGATGTGATGTTTTAAATTAGAATAACTAATGATTTTAAAATTAATCTCTTTTTGATTTTGGGTGGTTCAAATCCCTGATTCTTATTCTGGTTTCAAAATTATGATTTGAAATTATAATTATGAATCATGATTCTAGTTCTAAAATTAAAACTAGAGTCACCTTATTTGAACTCTCGTACCAAAAGAAGCACTAATTCTCTTCATGCATCCAGAGATTATCAAAATCTCTTTAAAACTTGACATTTATTATCTCCACCTCTATTCGGTTAGATTAAGGAAAAAAAAAAAAAAAAGGGATGGTATTTTTCACGTTTATCCTTTTGAAACAATATTCAAACACTCAAATTATATATATATATAATATATATATATATATACACACATGGATTCAATTAACTCATTTTCTTCAAATCTCTTCTCTCTTCCTAAATCAATTATCCAACGCCCTTTAACACAAAATCGCGCACTGTTTTGCGCATTTGGTCGGTGTACAATGTACATCAACGAGGGTCACACAAAATGGAACACTTTGAAGGAGAAAGAGTGTGGAAGAAAATAGGGAGAAACATAAGAAATGAGGAGGAAATGGATTTTGAGGCAGCGAAGGAGCGAAACTAGAGGTAGACCATGGGACTTGAATACTCAATATATCATAAACAACTACACCAATTGAGCTAGATAGAGAGGAAATAGAAGAATATGGTTTTTAATAGAAGAGGACAGTTCTCAACGACAATAATTACTTTAATTTTGAAATGCTTAAGACATTAAATTCAGAAAGTACATGTTAGTTTATAATACTTTCTTAGATTATTGCTATTGGTGTTTTTAAATTTTAAGATCATTCTTAGTTTACGTCATGAACTTTAAAAACTACCCTCTGAACTTTAAATTTCTCCCACCTAATCCATTCTTTTGTAATTTATGTTAAAATCAAACAAAAAAGATGACAGTTTAAGTGTGGCTATATGGGTTTTTATTTCTTTATTTTTAATAGAAATTCAAATAAAAATAACCCGTGATGCATTACTCTCTTTTTTTATATATATTTTTAACATAAATTAAAAAAGAAAAGATTAAGTGAAAATAATTTAAAATTCATGAAACAAAGTGATAATTTTTAAAGTTAAAAAGTAAATTGATAATGACCTTAAAATTTAAAAATACCAGTGATAATGATCATAATTTCTTTGATTCGTGAAAGACTTGCAGTATCTTAACCTCTCCGTGGCAAATTTTAGTGAAAGGATTTCTCATGAGATTGGAAATCTTACTAGTTACAAGCTTGAGGGCTCTTCATCTCAATAATTCTCGTTTCGGCGCACTATATGTTGGCACTATTTTGCAATTCGCATCCAGTTGCTTGTCTTTTGCAGTGTCCTCACTTCTCTATTAGTTCCACATTCCTTTCAAAGTATTTAGCGCCCGTTTAATTTATTAATTTAAATTTTAATTTAAAATTCTGAATTCTAAATAATAATTTATTTTTCTAAGATCTACGAGAGAGAAACTTTCATTTCTTTTTGCACGAATGTTATTTTGCACACCCCTGTAATCATATATGCCTTAAGTGTGCCCGACTCTATAAAACCAAAGATTGTAAAAGTCCTTTACGTTTATTTTTTGTATTCGTTCATAATTTTAAATTATAATTTATTATTATTTATAATATTTTTCTCTCATAAAATTACAAGTAAAATAAAAATAATTTTGAGTTATAATTTAAATTCATAAACTAAACATCTATTATTTACGCCTTTCACTTTACGAATTTAAAATTAAGAAATAAGCAGTCTCACCAAAAAATAAAATTGTTTATAAAAAAAAGTTTATAAAAAACAGATTTATATGAATATGGTTATTTTTTAATTATTAAATTTGATTAAAATTATATTAGATTGAAAAAAAATTACGCATAACAATAATTTTTTTTTTTATAAAATCAAACAATTGAAAACAAGAATTTTAATAGTTTATTTTTTCAAAATCTAAAAAAAAAAAAAAAAAAAAAAAAAAATCCTTATTAAAAAACTTGCAAAAACACGGAAATTCTCCTTTCTCAGTGCATGCCAAGCTAGACTGCAATAATAATAACACGTTGCCATGACATAAGAGGACAAGGTACTCCATTATCAACAGCACTATTATTATCTGCAAATAAAGGTCCATATCTGTATCTACATCGTTTTATTTTTATTTTATTCAATCTAAAAGAAGCTCAATCATGTCTATTTTGATAATTTTTTATTTTGAAATGAAGTAGAGACATCTGATCTATTCGCAAATCCTTTTAAAATAATAGTAATAATAATCATAGTCATCTACCAAATAGTGATAGATTAACTAGTGCGTTTTGATAATACAAAGTTCATTAAGAGAAAAAAGCCACCATTGTCTATAATATTTTCTTGAAATATACGTGTCTATATATATATATATATATATATATATATATATTGTGCGTTGTGGAATATAGAGCTCGGTAAATCTTATAATAAGACTCACATCATTAATTTTAGTGTATAAAATATTATTGATTTAGGACTGAATAGAAAATAGAAAATATAAATATAATTTGAGTGAGTAAATGAGGAGGAGAAATAGAACCAGAGGGACATAGTAGAAATTAGAAAATAGAATATACGTAATTAAACGTAATTCGAATTATAACTTAAATTTAATTTAAAATTTATGCTCAAATTAATAAATATACTAAAGGAAACCCCTGCGGCACTGTTCACACACACTCATTTTACTGTTCTTGCAATAGTGTTCTGACCGTTTTGCCATTTTTCTCTCTTTTTTTTTTCGTTTGTGGGTTGTGAGCTTTTTCGTCCTTTTTCATTTTGTTGCACTGTTCATCCACGGTCATTTTACTGTTTTTGCAGATTATTAAACGACGTCATTTTACATAAACCAACGTCGGTTTATGGCTCCAGAAACATATTATTTTCAATTATTAAACGGCGTCGTTTTACATAAACCAACGTCGGTTTATGGCTTGTTGCAGTACTGTTCTGACGATTTTGCTTACCAACAGCTATTATTAAACGACGTCGTTTTACATAAACTAACGTCAGTTTATGGCTCCAGAAACATATAATTTCCAATTATTAAACGGCGCCGTTTTACATAAACCAACGTCGGTTTATGGCAATTATTGTCGTTTTACAAAAACCAACGTCGATTTATAGTAAAAATAATGGTAATAATAATAAGAATAATAATAATAGTAATAATAAAAATAAAAAAAATAAAAATAATAATAATAATAACGCAATTAAAAATAATAAAAATAATAGTAATTTTTATAATAATAATAATAATAATAATAATAATAGTAAAAATAGTAATAATAATAATAAAAATAATAATAATAATAATAATAATAATAATAATAATAATAATAATGATAATACTAAAGTAATAATAGAATAGTAATAAAAATAATAACAATAATAGTAATAAAAATAAAAAATAAAATAATAAAACTATAATAAAATAATAGTAATAATAATAATAATATCAATAATAATAATAATAAATAAATTAAAAATAGTAAAAATAATAGTAATAATAATAATAAAGAAATTAAAAATAGTAAATATAATAGTAATAATAATAATATAAAAATAATAAATTAAAAATAGTAAAAATAAATAATAATAATAATAAATTAAAAATAGTAAAAAAATTATAATAATAATAAATAAATTAAAAATAATAAAAATAATTGTAATAATTTAATAATAATAATAATAATAATAATAATAAAAATAATAAGAATAATCATAATTATAGTGATTAATAATGATAAGAGATAATGATAATAATAAAATAATAATAATAATAATATATTATTATTATTATTATTATAAATAATAATAATAGTAATAATAATAATAATAATAATAATATAATAGTAATGATAATAATAACAATAATAATAAGAAATAATTAATAATAATAATAATAATATAGTAATAATAAAAACAATAATAATAATAGTAATGATAATAATAATAATAATAATAATAATAATTACTTAAAAATAGTAAATATAAGTAGTAATAATAAAATAATAATAATGATGATAAAAAATAAAATATAATAATATAATAAATAATAATAATATAGAATAATAATAAAATAATAATAATAATCAGTAATATTAATAATAAAAAAAATAGTAAAAATAATAGTAATTATAATAATAATAATAATAATAATAATAATAATACTAATAATCATAATGATAATAATAATAGTTATAATAATAATAATAATAATGAATAAAAAATAATAATAATACTAATAATTATAAAAATAATAATAATTATTATTATAAAAATAATAATAATAATAAATAAATAAATAAGGAAACCCCTGCGGCACTGTTCACCCACACTCATTTTACTGTTCTTGCAATAGTGTTCTGACCGTTTTGCCATTTTTCTCTCTTCTTTTTTCGTTTGTGGGTTGTGGGCTTTTTCGTCTTTTTCATTTTGTTGCACTGTTCATCCACGGTCATTTTACTGTTTTTGCAGATTATTAAACGACGTCATTTTACATAAACCAACGTCGGTTTATGGCTCCAGAAACATATTATTTCCAATTATTAAACGGCGTCGTTTTACATAAACCAACGTCGATTTATGGCAATTATTAAACGAAGTCGTTTATGTTGCAGTACTGTTCTGACGATTTTGCTTACCAACAGTACTAATCTGACGATTTTGCACGATTTTGCTTACCACAGTACTGTTCTGACGATTTTGCACGATTTTGCTTACCAACAGTACTGTTCTGACGATTTTACTTACCAACAGCTATTATTAAACGACGTCGTTTTACATAAACCAACGTCGGTTTATGGCTCCAGAAACATATTATTTCCAGTTATTAAACGGCGTCGTTTTACATAAACCAACGTCAGTTTATGGCAATTATTAAACCAAGTCGTTTATGCAGTACTGTTCTGACGATTTTGCTTACCAACAGCTATTATTAAACGACGTCGTTTTACATAAACCAACGTCGGTTTATGGCTCCAGAAACATATTATTTCCAATTATTAAACGACGTCGTTTTACATAAACCAACGTCGGTTTATGGCAATTATTAAACGAACTCGTTTATCATAAACCAACGTCGGTTTATGGCTCCAGAAACATATTATTTCGAATTATTAAATGACGTCGTTTCACGTGGGCTTTTTGGTCTTTTACTTTTGTTCAGTGATGCGATAATTTTGTGGTTGCCGTTTTGGTTTTTTGTTTAGTCCTACCGTGTGATTGTGAAACCCTAATAGCATCTCTTTTTTGCTTTTCTTTTCATCCGCCGTTTCTCTTTCTTCTTCTTCCTCTATGTCTTTTTTTTTTCTTTTTTCTCCTTCTTTGCTTCCATCCGTTGCTTTGGCTCTTTGCTTTTTAGTTGATTTTGCTTTGGGCATCTCTTTTTTGGTTTTCTTTTCATCCGCCGTTTCTCTTTCTTCTTCTTCCTCTGTGTCTTTTTTTTTTTCTTTTTTCTCCTTCTTTGCTTCCATCCGTTGCTTTGGCTCTTTGCTTTTTGTTGATTTTGCTTTGCATGCCGAAGATTTTCCTCAGTCTTCTTTGTCTATGGGTACTTTTGGTGGATTTTTGGCAGGAAGTCATTTTTTGTTCTTTGGTTTTGAAATTTCTCGGTGCTTTTTTTTCCGTCTTCTTTTCCTTGATTTTGGTTCGGATACTGCAGATTTTAATTTTCTTCTCTATTGCTGGTGCATCGTTCCTTTTTGTGGGCTGTGCTTTTTTTTTTTTTCCTTTCCCTTGATTTTGGCTCCGATGCTGGAGATATTTCTTTTCCTCTCTATTGTCGGTGCATCATTCCCTTTTGTGGGGTCTGAATTTTTTTTTCCTTTCCGTTGATTTTGCTTCGGATAGTGCAGATTTTGCTCTTCCTCTCTATTTTTTGTCTTTCGTTCCTTTTGGTGGGTTCTGGATTTTATTTATTTATTTTTTTCCTCTTGGTTTTATTTTTTTTCCCTCTCTCTTTCGGTTGATTTTGCTTGGGCTGCTGCAGATTTTCCTCTTTCTTTGTGTTGTTGATGTGTCGTTCTTCCCTTTTTTTCCCTTTTTTGTGTTTACCCTCATCTATTCATTTTTTATTTCTCTATGATTTGATTTTACTTGAGAAGCTGACCATTTTCCTACAGTGCATCCTTTTTGTGGCCTTTCCGCAGGTATTTAATTTTTCCTATTTAATTTTCTTTTCTTACCTTTTTTTTTTCCATTTCCTCATTCTGTTGTTTTAATTCATATGATTTTCGATGACCTCCTCAACATTACATTCAATTTTTGTCCTTTCTTTGTTCACGTTTCTTACTTTCTGGTTTTTTTCATTAGTATTCTCAGTTTCGTTCTTTATACATTACTAATTTGATTACATATTTTTCCTCTAATTTCGCTCGGTTACTTTTATAAAATTTGTTTTGCAGGTCTCTTATCTATTTTTGTCGCTTTTACTCATGCATTTTAGGATGGATATAGATAATGTAAGATTTTTTTTCTGTTCCATTTATTGTTTTGATGATCTGCATTTTTAGGCTGTCCTTTGATTTCCTAGATTGATGATTCATTGCAATTTGATTACAATTGCATTAAATGATTTACAGATTTTTTCTTTCTCTATCTTCTGGTTTGCTGTACTGATAATATTATTTTTTTAAACCATTTACTCTTGCAGGTACTTTATTCACTTTAATAGCTTTTCTCCCACTTGATTTGGCTGTCTGTACCGGTAATATCATATTTTTTAAGGAATAAAAGATCCAAA
>JACAGA010000010.1:322266-375192 GCA_029231665.1 Morus indica | reverse complement strand
TTGGAAACCCTTTTGAGCCCTAAACCATTCCCTAATGACTTCCCAAGAACTTTCTTTCTTGCTCCCTTCTTCTTGCATTTCCGGGTCAGGACCTTCCATCAATGGCGTCAATGGCTGCGGACACCATACTTGCTTTTTCCGTGGTTTCGAACCCATTAACTAATTGAAAACGAAAACCAAACAAATTACAAATGATATATAAGATTTATCAAAGATTGTTTTGAGAAAAAGGAATTATATGGGAATGTAAGGAGAAGTTTATGAAGAGAAGAGGATTAAGAAGAGTGTGGTGGGAATGGGACGAGACAAAAGAGACAGCTTATCTGTCCAACGACAGAGAATGGTTATTATAATACAACACCAGGAGTACTACTGGTACATACTCCCATGTTGGGCTGTCTATTTGCTTTATTTCTCTTCTTTTGGACTCTCTTGTCATTTTTATTCTTTTTTTTTTTATTTTTTTTTATTTTTTTTTTTTTTTATTCCCTTCGGCTGCGTTCCCAAGCAAGAGCAAAGAGCCAGATATGGCCCCATTGTGTGTTTTTTCCCACTCTTTTTCCATGCCTTGAAAGAGTATAATGTAAAAGGAATTTATAAAAAATAATGGGTATATTTAGAATTTATTTTAAAATAATTTTATTTTTTATATAAAAATAAAAATAAAAAAGTCTCAGATATAAATTATTTTTAAAAATGTTTTTAGTAGCTTTATCAAGAGATTATTTTCAGTATAAAAAAATTCATTAATATCTCTCTTTCTCTCTCTGCTCGAGAGAGGAGAAAGCGAAAACAAAAAATGAAAAACGACTAAAAGTCATTTTTCATTTTTTTTCTCATTTTACACTAAATCAAAACATCATTTTCATTTTCATTTTTTATCTTTATTGCGTCAAACGATGTTTTAAAAATATTTTTATTTTTTATTTTTGAAAAACATGAAAAATAAAAACAGGATCAATAAACACGGCCAATGTTTTCACTGACTACGATCAATATATATATATACTATACTAAGCCAAGTGAGAAAGTTTTCTAATTTCCAAACTAAGATCCCATTTATTTCGCTAGTTTCAATTATAAGTCAAGTTTAGTTCGAATCACAAGTTAATTTTTTACTACAGTGTTTTCTCTCACAAAAATTCATATTCAACTCTTTCTACTATATAGTGTTTTTTCTCACATAAATTCACTTTTTAACTCAAGTTTTCAACGTTCGAACAAAAAGAATGAGGCTTAATGAATTCCTCTAATCTAATAAGACATTAAGAATAGAATCTTTACAAAATAAGAAACGAATGATTAACTTTCCTTTTCTCTCATAAAACGATCCTTAATGTCCATCTTTGTTCTCCTCAATCGTTTTTTTTTTTTTTTGTTTGATTTCCTTTTTTTATTGTTCCATATATATAATTTGTTCAGTCTACACTACTGGTTGTTGTAATGTGTTGATTACGAAATATGACTCATATTGTTCAATAAAATTTATAACAAATTATGATCTTTAAAGATTACACGCTTCCCATATTTTTAGTAAAATATATTACAATCATAGTAGTCCTTGTTTTTAATGAGTGACAGGAAAAAAAAAAAAAAAAAAAAAGAGAGAGAGACTATTTAGACTTTTATAAAAATTTGATTCGTATATTAAAGCAATCCAATTGAATCAACACATAAAAATTTTGAGGAAGGCCATGAGAAAATCTCATATTCGGATGTCCTCACGATCGAATGTTGGAGTTCTGGATGTGTGTGTGCCATACAAATATAACTAGTTTAAGGTTAATTAAGAATAAATAATTAATTGGTATAAATTGAAACTAAAAATAAGTAGTTGTGAATAAATTCGAAAACGTTTTTGAATGCAATATAATTTTCTTAACATTATCAACACAACTGGAAAATGCTGGTAACTCTTCACCGTTTCGATATTAATTAATTAATTAATTAATTAATAATCAAAGGTTATTATGGTATCTCTGACAAAGTAGATTTGGGTTAAAACTTAATAGGGAAATGCACTCACTTTTATATGTAGGACAAATCTGCCAAATCTCAAGTTTTGGAATTGATTAAATGCACTTTCCATCGATTACCAAAATCCCAAAACAATAATCACGCATGCTTTTTTATTATAGTATCTTCTTCCTCTTTAGTCTTAACATTGATTCTCTATTGTCTTGGTCAAGATAACGCAGTTTCACACTTCCCAAAGTGGACCTACACAAAAATAATTTACTACTTTACATTAAGAATTATAATCATCATGATTAGGGTGATTAATATTCTAATCAAATCATTGTGTTTACTCCACGTGGCTCAACATTGTTACATACAGCAAATGGTTAGATGGGGCCCAGATAGAGATGGGCTGGCAGACGGGCCTGACCCAATTGAGGATAGTGATAGTAGTGGTGAAGGGTCTGCAATCGGCATCAATGGTGGTAGAGCGGCAGTTAGAAGAGGATGGTTTGGTGGCGACGGGTGGATTTGGAGTGATCTTTCAAGGTAAGCTCTTCTCTTCGTTAAAAAAAAAAAAAAAAGGTTCAAGTGTGACTCTCAATATTGGTAGATGCAGAGATATATAATTCAAATAAATATTAATGCATGCTTCTTTAAAACTTTTTTTTTTTTTAAAAAAAGCCACTTTTTGTTATTAACAGTTTGTATTAATTTTACACAAATAATCTCAAGTATAAATTATCATTATTTTGTTAATTCCTTTCTTCAAATATTTAGATCGATAGAAAATAAAGTGAAATATCAAGTTTATCCTTTATTAGAAACAGTTAAAGATGTCAAGATTGATCGAGTCTATTCAATAATTCAGTGCATGATTTGCTAAGAGATGAAGCCAACATGATTGTTTTACTAGTCACCACCAAAACACGTGTATTAAGAAATATAAAAAATTAGGTGGTATATTCCACAACTCTATTGAACGTTGGTAGATTATACCACAATTTAATTTCCTATGATTTGGATTTATTTCATACTTTATTAATTACCTTTTCACCAGTCATTTTGTGTGTTGCACAAAATGCGTATAGCATAAATCTAAAGCTAAGGTTTTTCTTTTATGGTATTCTTCAATATATATATATTAAATAAGTTTGCTCAGCACCTCTCTTTTTTATTTTTTATTTTAATAAAACATGAGATTATTTTGAGTTCCTCAATATCACCAATCATAGTCGATGCCAATAAAATAATTTTTTTTTTTTTTTTTTTTTTTTTTTTTTTTTTTTTTTTAAGAACATTTCCAATGCAATGCTATAATTGATGTGTTAATTGCAAATTTAGCATTTAAGTGCAAGAAATACTCTCCAATATACTAATATTTATCGTGCTAAATTTTTTATATGCTATATTTTGTCATAAATTTTTCATCAAGACTAAATTTGCTTTGAGAAAATTTTGGCGAAGCTTTTCTTTCTACAAAAGCATTGTACAAAAAGTTATATTAGCAATAAGGGATTATAATCACATAACATGATAAAGAAATGGGAAAATGAGACAAATATCATTTAAAAATATACGATTTCTACTCTTTAGTTATGATTAATAACATTTTTAATTAAATAACTATATACTAATAAAAAATATTAATTAAAAATAAGAGATAAAAATTTAGAACACACTTGAGGATAAAGTCTGTAATATTCTCAAAGGACGGGGGAACCAGTTAAAATTGGGCCTGGGCTTATATGTGAATGTGTTTTGAAAACTCATTGTACTTGCAAATCACGGAAGTACGGACATACGTGATTTTTCGTTATTAAAAATTGTGAATTCTAGCACTGCTCTTTTGATGTAGTTTGTTTACTTAAGCTGTATTTGGAGTAAATATTCATACTATAATCATAGTTCGTGGCTCGTTATAGTATTTTTTTCACAAAAAATACACGTAAATTGAGAATAACTTTAAATCATCGTTCTAAACTCATAAACTAAATGTCTATTTAATATTTAATTTTAAAATGAATATATGAAATTAGTGCAAAAATAGTCTTTAAATAGACTTAAATTTACAGGCCCAAATCTTATGGGACGTTTGATTGCTAGATTCGTAGCATGATTCGAATTATGGTTCGTGATTCACTATAGTATTTTCTCTCACAAAAAATATACGTAAATCGAGAATGATTTTGAATCATGATGCTGAATTGTAAAGTTGGCAAGATTCACTACTTTAAGATTAATTTCGGTTCGGTTGAGAGACGGACTTTTTGATTTTTCTAATATATTAATCATAACATGCCCCAGCACTAAAAAAAAAAGAAAGAAAAAAGATAAAAAGAAAAGTAATAGGAATTTATTATATTTATTTATACTCTAAAATTTTGCATTGAGATTATCATTAAAACTCCCGCTTCACTACGAACTCTCATAACTATATATTAAATCAAGTGAATTAGGAACCACATAAACAATGGCAAGCATGGCGATAGTTCCCTTTTTCCTTAATACGTTTGCAAATGCCTCCCTTGGGGCATTTCGAATTCAAGCAGAGAGCAGTGCAATTAGGGTCATCATTTGGGCCGTCGGTACATAAATCATGCCGATTATAATAGGTTTTACAGGCGCACTTGCCAGATGCCTCTCCGAGTCCTGAGTCAAAATAATAATAATAACAACAACAATAATAATAATAATAATAATAAGTAAATAAAGATAGTGCATTATAAATTTACTTCTACCTTCTATAAGCAAGATTGTTTAAAGCTAAATATTGTAAAAAGCATCATAACCAATCCACATGCATGTTATTGAGATTCAACTGAAACATGCATGTTTGTAATATCAAGAAAAAAAGTGACGTGTTAAAATGGTAGCTTATAACAAGTCACACTAACTAAAAAAAAAAAAATCGTGTTGTGATAACTAATATGATCAGATGAGAAAAATGAGAGCAAAACGTAAAAGTAATTAGGAATTTTAGGACAAACCTATGGAGAAAAGGAGAAACACAACGAGAACAAGTGAAAAAACTCTGGTTTTGGCCATCTCTCTTTTAATTATATGTGTGAGATTTGCAAATTATAACTCCAAGGATGAAGGTTTAGGCCATATATAGGGGCTTGCAAATTTATAGCAGAAGATCATAGGAGGAACGCATTCAATCCCAAATCAAATGGGCATTAATACCATTTGGGAATTTCGTTTAGTGCATTCCCCATTTTGATTTCAATTACAATTTTTGATTTCTTTATGTTCAGCTAGCAATATTTTGTATTAATGCAAGAAGTCAACGTCATGCCAAAAAAAGAAATGGAAAAAGTCAAAAAGAGAAATGGAATATGTGCGAAAATTGAACTGTCTTTAACGCATAATTTTAGTGAATCTCCACAATCTGTTCGCTCAAAAAAAAAAAAAAAAAAAATCCTAAAGCAGACTTTTTGAAGGAGAAACAATCGTAATGTCAAGCTAAGATTTTAATCATGCAGCCATTGCATTTGATCACTTTTGTACTCTGTTTCCTTTGTGTGCATGTGTAATAAGGACCAGAAAGTTTCGAAACTGATTACATATATACATGAAAATTTGGCAACAAATCTTATTCGGAAACCAATAATTTACTTTTGCTTTTATGATTCTTTTTTTCTTTTTCTTTTTTTTCCATTGGCTTTTATGTTTTCAGATATGTCTTAGTTTGAATAATTTCTTAAGATTTAACATTTTTTCAGATGGTTTTTAAAAAAGATTATTATATGAAAAGTAATCTTTATAAACATTTGTTTCTAATTACCTTAATTAATTGGTTCTTTGATGTGTATTCTTAACTACTTTTTTTTTTTTTTTTTAGAAATACATTTATCTAATTTTCTTATATAAAAAAAAATATATTTAAATATGTTCCTATTTAAACATTTTGGAAATATCTTCTCTCTAACCGTCATCAAAATAATTTTTTCAAATGTGTTTCAACTTTTTTTTATCGTGAGCCTTAAAATATATTATATTAAAAGTAATTCTCATAATATATATATATATATATATATCTTTTTTAATTGTCTCTCACTAAAGTAATTTTTTCTCAAATGTGTATTTTCTTCCAACAACACTCTCAACTATTATTTTCTAGCAAATACCATTTATTATTATTATTATTATTATTATTTAGACTTAACATTGAATTAAAAAACTGCTTTTGCCTTTATAATTTTGAATTTTCTTATGATTATTCAAAATAATAACACATATATATGGGTCCAGTACTCCAGTCTACATAGCAAAAAACAACTATAACCTCTTAGTTGTGCATAGCAAAAAACAAGTACAACCTCTTAGACATTTAACACCTAATAATTAAGGAAAAGAAAAATACTAAGCTTGTCACATTAATTTCTACACGTCGTCACCTGATCTAGCACAAACCATTAGGACCAATATTAGAATCTCCTGCTTTGTGATCTAGTTTATGCTCTTCTTCATCAATTTTATCACAAAGTGCTCTTCCTCTCGTCTCTGGCAAATAAACGGCAAACAAACTAAGGCATGCTATTACCACACCAAACACGCCGTAAGAAAGTAGCCCATTTCGCTTTCCGGCGGCGGCCAGCAGCGGACCAAACACTCCTCCAAACACCAGCGCCTGTCTCACCATTGACAGCGCAGAGTTCCGAACGCAAGTGGGGAACAACTCCACCGTGAAAAGCAGGAGTATATTGTCAGCCGTACAAGCACTCAAAAACGACACTATTTCGAAACCAATCTGTAGCCTTGTACATACTCTTCCTTTCAACACACACATTAGGCTGAAAATCCCACTTATGATACTGAATAATAGGAGTGAGCTTTTCCTGTTCATTTTCCCAACAACCAAGTAAGTTACTAGTGATGAAGGAAGCTCAGATAAGGCATTGAAAGTGACGCTCAAATAGAGGTTGAAAGATAAGTCTCCAAGAGCTAATGGCATGCCGTAGTAGAACATTCCAATGCCGAAACCTATCGTCATAACCGCTAACAATCGCCGAAAACACCATTTTTTCTCCACCAAGATCTTGATCGCCGAATAAAGACTCACGTTCGGTGTTCGATCTTGTCCCAAGGGCATGCTTGAAAAGTACTTCATCGCTAAGATCTCATGATGGTTTGTTTGAGATAAGCCTTTTAACGTGGCTATGGCATCTTCTGCTCTTCCTTCGACAAAAAGCCATCTTGGAGACTCGCGAACCACGAATCGAATGACCACACAGTAAAAGATTGTTGGTACGGAAGTCCAAATGTAGAGATTTCTCCATGACGAGCATCTGTTTGAATAAGCTATGGCTGGTAGTGACAGAAACCCTAGTGCAAAGAAAATAAAACTGATCACACCCACCTGCAGTCAAGGAGCAAGAAAATTTATTTTTGTTTTTAGCAAAAATACAACATAAAAAAATAAAACACACACAAACATATATATATGCAATATTTAAACATCAAAGTAGGATTAGCCGTTAGTTATAATGAGCAACAAACAGAGGTGATTTTTATGTAATTTTTTTTTTTAAAAAAAAAAAACTCAGAAGTTGTTGACATAAAATGTTTCGGCCGTCCCACAGTGAGGGTTACTGCCCCCACTTAATTTTTTTTGAAAAAAAATAGTACCTTTAAAAATATAAAATTTTACACTTAAATTCCTACTAAATTAATATATGCTCTTATTAAAATAAATATATTTTCTTATATGTCTCCGTTAAGATAATTTGTTAAAAAAAATTAATGTACGCCTTTATTAAAGTGAAAGGCTGATTTCGTCATTGTCCGCAGTGAATTGTGACACACACGTGACTAACACCACTGCTAACCTGGCCCCGCTACCGCTTCGCAACGAGCTCCGTCGACAAGACTAGAGCGCAAGTGCTGATAGTCGCGCGGCTGAATCCGGTAAGAAATCTCAAGGCGGAGTAAACCCACACGTTAGGGGAGAAGGCAGTGGAGAGTGTGGACAAGGCCATTGCAAGGCAGGAGAGGAAAAGCATGTTCTTTCGGCCAAGCAGCGAGTCGGCAAGTGTGGTCAGGACGAGCCCGCCGAGCAGGCAGCCAACTAAGAAAGCCGACGCCGGCAGGCCCGCGACGAAGGATCCAGCAGACTCCAGCGCCCATTCGGAAACGGAGGAGTTATCAATACTGAGTTGATTCGGTTGAGTAGTGTTGCAGTGCCATTTGGGCTCGGCGTCTGCAAAGACGCTTATGAATGTTTGTTGCGCATCAAAATACCATGCCAAAGACACAGCGATGGCTTGGAGGAATTGGGTCCAACTGAACTTGTCTCCAATGCATTTTTCGATTATTGAATCAAGGGAATGAGCATTACGAAAGTATTGGTCTAGTAGTGGAACTTCAGAATCGTCCGATTTTGGTTGGGAAAGAAATAGAGTTGAGTCGGCCATATTTGGAGATCATAACCTTGACCAAGCTAGTTAGACAGAGAAGATGTATGTATTTACAAATTATATAGAGATATTGGGGCAAATCGTGCAAATAAATTATTAAAATGCTGGTGTAGTTTTCTGGGTATTGGAATAGTTTATTCATATGTATAAATAAATATACCACACTCTACAATAAATATTAAGATCGTGATTCATACATATATTTCTTTTTTGAGCCAACTGGATATAATTTTACATAACGTTTATCATGCCTATCAAATAAGCATTTTTTTATGTTCAACTTGCAAGGTTGACCGTACTAGATTATATAGTATGGCACAGAATTGGTGATAAAAGCTGTTCGGTCGAACTATGCAAAATCACATGGTGATCCGTTTAAATTAGTTTATGCTAATGAGGATTGTATTTGGTTTCATAACATCCAAATCCGATCTCAATCCAGATTTGCTGTCCAATTTCAAATAGTTTCTAAAAAAATCGCATAAAAAAAATTTGAAATACTTTTTTAAGTGATAATTTAAGTGCTTTTATTTTATATTTTTCTGAGCCCCATTAAATAGAGTGACATAATATATGATTGATTGTACACCATTTCAGACTCTAAAAATTGAATAGAAATCTAAATTATCTAGATATTGTAGTTTTCATCTCTTGCTTTTTAGTGTCGTGTTCGATGACAGATTGGTATGATTTGGTAGCATCATGGGCAGTTCTATCTCAGGTAAGCTATTGTACATGCCTTAACTATTCTCTATACAAGATTGTATACATACGATTTGCTATGCAAGAAAAGTGTCCCTAAAACATAACTATTCTAGTTTCAGATTTTAAGCAGAATTTTTAATGCGTTTCATTTACAACATTAATTAGTAATTTTTAAGTGATACACTCCAACCATACTCCTTATTTTAGCTAAGTATATATTATTTTAATATTTATTGATTTTAAAAATATTAAATATTTTGTTGAATTTTAAAAGAACCTTTGCATTTATTATAATTTGAAACAATAAAATAATATAAAAAATTAAATAGCTAGCCACTTCTTGCTAGCTATATTTAACTAGTGTGAAAAGGATTCTCTAAAATACCAAATGATTTAGCTAATGGTTGGAGTGGAGGAAAATTAAATTCTAGCTAAATCATTAGCTGTTTTAGCTAAAAATATGAAATAGTTAGCATGGTTTGAGTTACTCTTAGTTCTTGAATTATGATCATTATGTCACTTTAATCGATTAAAATTTTACTTTGAATGAATGAGTATCTAAATCTTTTTCTTTTTTATTTTTTTATCGTTTTGATCCTTGAAATGAATCAAAAGTTTGAGGACTCCAATTAGGCGCAACACACATCTACTTTGTCCACCACGGATTCAAATTTGTTGTCCAATTTTTAGTGTCCTGGTGTCTAGCCAATTAAATCATACCACATCATCATATGATAAGTACAAAAGAGTTAGTTAAAAAATAATTTAAATTTTTTAAATCATTTAGCATGATTTAATTGTTAAGACACTAAAAATTGGACAGCAGACAGATGGACAAGAAAACTATACAATGTAATTTAAGATCACAATCACTCTTTATAATTAAAATAGTCAATTCACTAAAAAAATCGACGAGCAGCTAGACTTTGAAAATTTTGTCCTCTAAACATTTTTTTTTTTTTTTTTTTAAGTTCAAAACAGACTTTTCTTGTATAGCAATAATATGTTCCATTTGTAATGTACTGCTATATATATTGCCTTAACTATTCAGATGATTAGACGGCCAATGTCAACTGACCAAAATCACCCTCCGTCCTTCACTAAAGCCAAACAGTATACCTAAAAAGCCAGACAATATTACTCTATATCTCTTTCATATAAAGTGATATTTAGCTACCAAATTATGTTTTTTGTCGCAGAATTCTTGGTTGCATAACATCAACTTAATTTTTTTTGTAGAGTACTGTAATATATAATCAAGTGTTTTCCTTTATATTTTCCATTTATTATACAATTAAGCTTTCTTAATTATATTTCAAACATAGATGATGACAATTTGCATAGATCAGGGGCATTTGGAAACAATAATTCGTTAAGGAACTGTGATGAGCTAGAATCAAAAGAAGGCTAGGGTATAAAAGTTAGAATAACGTCTTCGAAGCTTTGTTTCTGTAACTCTCTTTTTAAGATGAGTCATTAGGTGGATAGACAAGTGTCTACCACTTGTCAGTAAATTAAGAAGGGAATCTTTGTGTGACTTATCGGTAAAAAAAAAATAGGAGTTCTAAAAATATAAAAATACTGGACAAAACTCTACAGAGAAAAGCAAGAAAAAAGAGAAGGAAAAGAGAGAACAAAACCCAAAAACATTCCTAAAAAAAAATAAAAAAAATAAAAAAAAAAACCAAAATAAAAAAAGGTTGTCGTCACATTAAATGGCAGCTTGATCTTGGATTCCAACAACTGCTTATTTGGTTGGAGGATTTAAATCATTTTGGTTTTAATTCAAACAATATTTTCTCTTAAAAAAAATTATATTTTAAAGAGTTACATTACATTAATTTTTTTCACAAAATTTGAATTCTAATTCAAACGGCCACCTAATTTGAACTTGTGATCGTGGATCTGCTATAGCTAGCAATCACGTGTGGATTCTAACAACTTGATCTTTGTAGCTTAAATTTGAGGCTAAAAAAAGTTATCGCTTGTCATATGATAATGTCGTGGGTGGAATATAATGCACGTAAGATCAAAGCCCTTAGATTTTATACACATTGAGATATTTAGAGGAGAAAATATCTTTTTTCTTGGGAATTCAAAATCCTTATCCAAATATGGATTGGGTAAACCCATTCATCGCTGCTGAAGTAAAAGAGCCAACCATTCCTACTCAACTCACCCAAGTTGGTGACATTTTGGGCTTATGATGGCTGTATATTTGGCATATTTCTTGGCCACTATATTGTTTTGAGGACGTCTTATATATGCTTCCTTGATTACTTTTGATTTTATATGCTGCAAATAAATGTTATTATTTGGATGTAACTCAAGGTTATGTATTGAATATGTTGCTATTGTCTGGATTACAGTTCTATTTACATTTAAAAACGATTATATTTCTGTTGAGTCTTTTCACCACCGCAACAAAAAAGAATAAAACTAAGCTTTATCTTCTCTTTGACATGGCCGACTCAGCCCCTTTTCTCTCCGAACATCCACAGCTCGACAAACACATTCCTTCCCTCGATTCAACGATCGAAAAATGCATCGGCGACTTCAGCTGGTCCCAATTCCTCCAAGCCATGCTCGTCTCCTTTGCTTGGTTCTTTGACGCTCAACAAACTTTCATCTCTGTCTTCACTGATGCCGAGCCCAAATCATGGCACTGTAAAACTACTACTGAGTCTTGTAACTCTGAGGATTCCGACATCTGCCTAATGCCGAGGGACTCATGGGACTGGGATTCTCCAAAGCAGACATCAACCATTTCTGATTTTTCCCTCGAGTGCTCCGGCTCAATCGTCACTGGCCTTCCGGCCTCGGCCTTCTTCATCGGATGTCTTATCGGAGGCCTTCTCCTCGCCACGCTTGCCGACGCCTCTCTCGGCAGAAAGACAACGCTCCTCCTCTCCTGCCTCGTCATGGCTCTCTCCGCTCTGTTCACCGCCTTCTTCTCCACCAACATCTGGTTTTATTCCGCCCTTAGATTCGTCGGAGGGTTAGGCCGCGCCACCATCGGGACGTGCGCTCTAGTCCTCTCGACGGAGCTCGTCGGGAGGAGGTTGCGGGGCCAGGTCGGCGTCATGGGGTTCGTGCTCTTCACTCTAGGGTTTCTGTCCTTACCAGCCATGGGTTATGCAAATAGAGGCTCTTCATGGAGAAATCTTTACATTTGGACTTCTATCCCTGCAATCTTCTACTCTTTGGCGGTTCATTTCTTAGTTTGTGAGTCTCCGAGATGGCTTTTCGTCCGAGGACGCAAAGACGACGCCGTGAAAAGCATGGCACAAATCAGCAACAACCAAAATATTATTATGAGCTTCCCAAGCAATGTGGCTTTCGAACAAGAGACTTGGAACGTGGATCTTTACTCGGCAATCAAGATCTTGGTAGAGAGAAAATGGGCTTTTCGGAGATTATCCACGGTAATGGCGATCGGTTTCGGGATCGGAATGGTGTATTACGGCATGCCATTAGCTCTGGGAGACTTGGATTTCAATCTCTACTTGAGTGTTGTTTTCAACGCCTTATCTGAACTCCCTTCTTCCTTAGTAACTTTCTTTCTTGTGGAGAAACTTAACAGGAAAAGCTCGCTTCTATTCTTCACTAGTCTAAGTGGAATTTGCAGCGTGATGTCCGTGTTGAGAGGAAAGCTGATATTTACAAGGCTACAGATTGGATCTGAGCTCTTGTCGTTTTTCAGCGCTTGTACGGCTGCCAATATGCTTATGATCTTCACAATCGAGTTGTTCCCCACTTGCGTTCGGAACTCGGCGGTGGCGATGTTGAGGCAAGCGCTGGTGTTTGGAGGAGTGTTCAGCCCGGTTCTTGCAGCCGCCGGGAGAGGGTCAGATGGTTTTGTGTCGTATGTTGTGTTTGGGATAGTAATAGGGTGTTTTGGTTTGTTTGTCGTTTGTTTACCGGAGACAAGAGGGACAACAATTTGTGATACTATGGATGAAGAAGAGAATAAAGACAAAATTAACTCTAGTCGTATTAGTGATCGTGGGATTCTAACAACTTGATCTATGTTAGCTTCAATTTGAGGCTAAAAAAAGTTATCGCTTGTCATATAACGTGTGGAAGATAAGGAGGAATCTATTGCACGTAAGATCACTGCTAAATATTTTATATACATTGAGATATTTAGATGAGAAGAAATCCTTTTTCATGGGAATTTAAAATCCTTATTCAAATATGCATTGGGTAGGCCCATTCATCGCGGCTGATCAAGTAGATGAGCCAACCAATATTCCTATTCAACTCACCCAAGTTGGTGACATTTTGGGCTTATGATGCATGGCTGTATGTATTTGGCATATTTAATTGTAGGCCATTATATATTTGTTTTTAGGACGTCTTATATGCTTGCTTGCTTACTTTTTGGTATTAGATGCTACAAGTAAGTGTTTTTATTTTTATGTTAACTCAAGGTTATGTAATGAGGATGTTGTTGTGTTTAATAAATTTGTGTGTGGTAAGTTATCCTTATCTTGAGAGTAGATGAACGGATAGTGGTCCAAAATATTTATCCAAAATTTATAATATATATTGTATATACACACATGTATCATGTATGTGTGTGTGGGGGGGTGGAGGAGAGGTGGCACAAAATTATAGTCACTGGTCGCTTTCGATGGCACGCAGCTATTTTGCCCACCGGTAGTGCATGATTTAAAATGCTGCGGCAAGTGGACAAGAAGACGACAATTTAATATCACAATCCTTCCTTATAATTAAAATAGTGAATACACTAAACCAGTCCGCATGTAGACTTAGAATCTGTGGTCCTTTAAACATATTAGCAATGACATGTTCCATCATGTGTTATGCATACCGCCATATATAGCCTTAACTAATTAGATAATTAGACGGCCAATTTCAACTAAAAAAACAAATCACTGTCTGTTTTTTTACTAAATTAAGCCAAACAATATTACTAGTTATCTCTTTCACGGAAAAAGCCAAACAATATTACTAGTTATCTCTTTCACGGAAAATGGTATCTATAGCTAACAAATTATGTTTTGTGACAGAATTCTTAATTGCATAATATCAACTTAATTTATCATGTAGTACGTGCATTAATGTATATAATCAAGGTTTTTCATTTTTATTTTCCATTTACTGTAAAATCAAGCTTTCTTGATTATATTTCAACCATCTATGATGACATATGTGCTTAGATCAGAGACACTTGGAAACAATGTGGTATAGCAAATTCGTTTAAGGAACTGTCGATTGATGAGCTAAAACCAAAGAAGCTTAGGACAAAGATCTCCTAGTCCATATGTGCACAAAGATTGATGTCCATATGTGCACAAAGATCTCCTTGTCGACCACATGAGATTTTAAGAGACAAGAGTAAAAATTGTCATGTGTCAACATACACATTCATTTTACAACACTATACTTCTACGCTTATTATTGGCTTCTATGTATTGTTCAATGATGAAAAGTTTCTCTTCAAACATTTTAGCGAGGACACGTAGAGCGAAGTTTCCGGATGAAAAATTGTTTGCTTCAAGAAATACTTTTACCGACGAAATCTTTTTTTTTTTTTTTTTTTTTCTAGTCGGTAAACCCTTATTTCTACTTTCTAGTATCGTCTATTCTCTTCCATAAATATATATATATATATATATATCTCGTCTTTCTTCCAAATATAAATAAATAAATATATATATATATATTCAGTAATAACATAGACGAGATTTGGATCACAAAGTAGTACAACAATAATCCTATGTCGTCCGACACCAACACAACAATAAAAGGGTTATTAGCGACAACATTTATCGTTACAATGTTTCGTCGCATTTAATATTTATGAGGACTTATTGTCGTAAATATGTAAATATTTGCGATGACATGTTGTCGCTAAACCCCGGAATAGTATTTGTGACGATATGTTGTCGCTAAAATTTATTGGCGTCAAAACTATCTGGCTCTAACATGTTTGGCACCAATTTGTCTATTAATTGTGACGACATGTCCTCGCTAATAGTTAGGATTACAGTTGGCAGTGACGTGGCCAAATACAGGTAAAAAATTTGGCGGTTTCCCAAAAATTAATTCTAAAAAATTCTTCAGTTTTTGCGACGACATGTGTGAACTATTGTCGCAAATAGGAGTTCTAGAATATTCCTCTGCTCACGAGTAATTTTTGCAATGACAAGTATGAACTGTCATCGTAAATATTGATCGAACTTAATTTCTCAAGAAAAAAAAGGCGAAAAATTTTGGCAGTTTATCAAAAAATATTTGCGACGACTATATTAAAAAGTCGTCTCAAATAAGGAATATAGGTATATTTCCTAAGAATATGCTCATAAATATTAATGAGGTGAAGAAGAACGACATCATTTTGATATTAATTGCGACGATAATATGTTGTCGCAAAAACCTACATGTATAAACGCGATTGTAGAACTCTTACCTCCATTTTTTCCGGTGAGCCTCTTAGTTTTCTCCCTCCCTCTCCGTCTAAAACCTCTAGAAGCCATCCAAAAACTCTAAAAATGCTCAAATCTATCATTCTCTCTTCAAATCTTTCATTTGTGGAGAAATTTTTTTCGAAAAAGCCCAAAAACAGTAGTGTTTTCACCCTGCCGTCGCCGCCCACTTTTCCGGCCCCCATCACCCTCCCAGCACTGCTGCCTTATCATTTTCCGACCCCCGATGTTTATGGGTTTGGATTTTATGAGTTATTATTTTTGGTATTTCGTAAATTGATTTTTTTTTTTTTAATTTTGGTTGTGGTTTTGTTTTAGATTTTGAATTTGGTTTGTGGTTTTGGATGTATTTAGATGTTGTTGGTAGATTGTGAATATGGTAAATTAGAATTAGAATTGAATTGGGTGGAATTGTGAATGTGGTAGATTGTAAATTAGAATTGAATGTGGTAGATTATAAATTAGAATTGGAATTGAATGTGGTAGAATTAAAATTTGTACAATAATTTTGATGTGATGATGATTATGTTGTTGGTAAAAAAAATCTAGACAAAAATGTTAAGAAGTTAAAAAAAAGTAAAAAATAGTGACGTGTTTAATAATTAAATGATAAACAATAATAAAATTAAATGAAATTGAAAATTAAATGTAAAAAATGTAAATAAAGTAATTATTTATTGTATTATAACAATTTGAGAAAATGTTATAAATGAAAGAAAAAAAATATGTTAACAAACTTAATTAGTGAAAAAAAGTTTTAATTATTATTATATTAATAATAAAAAATTAAAAATAACTATTATAAAATAGTTAATAGAATGTTAAAAAATTATTACAAAATAATTTGCGTTAATTTTCATAAAATTTGATAAAACTTCATAAATTTTTCATAGTGGAGATGCCTATGAACAAGAGTTTGATATATTTAAGAAACCGGTTGTCTGATGAGTACTGAGATGGTTTATGTGCTTTTATTGAGGTTGGAAAGAATTATGCAAATTCAACCGGGGTTTAGTTGTCCGTATATCAAGTGTAAAAGTCATGAGATGCTTCCACTAGAAACAGTAAAAGTGCATATACATCGATGGGGTTTTGATACAAATAACACCACATGAATTCACCATGATAAAGTACGTGCTGTTACATTTGTCAGTAAACTGGTTAATGAGATGTTTACAGTGCTAAATGATGTGGCTAATATTTACAACGATATCGGGTTTTTTGCAACGACTTTTCGTTGTTGCTAATAACCATGTTTTGTAGTGCAATGCTAGATAATCGGCAGCGCGGAATACTACATTATGTAACCGATTGCTGCAAGTGGACAACAATATGATATATGGTAAGTTTAATTACGTAACATGGCCCCCCCCAAATAATAAAACTGGATGAGCAGATCTAGATTAACGAATCTGTGGTCTATAAATAAACTAATAACATGTGAGATAAGTATATGATAATACAAAGTTACATGTGCTATTAATTCACCCTATTTATTCAAACTAAGTATCAACCCAACTCTTCCCATAAAATCAATCCTCATCTATATATATACATATACATATACATATATATATATATATATCCCACCGCAACAAAAAGAACATAAAAAAAAAAAAGCCCACCAGCTTATCTTCTCTTCGACATGGCAGAGGCAGACTCAACCCCTCTACTCTCCCAATTATCCAACTCCGAACCTCCACTGCCCGAGAAATACCTTCCTTCCCTCGATTCGACGATCGAAAAATGCATCGGAGACTTCAGCTGGTCCCAATTCCTCCAAGCCATGCTCGTCTCCTTCGCTTGGTTCTTTGACGCTCAACAAACTTTCATCTCTGTCTTCACTGATGCCGAGCCCAGATCATGGCACTGTAGAACTACCGCTGAATCTTGTAACTCGGTGAGTTCCGATATCTGCCTACTTCCAAGAGACTCATGGGACTGGGACTTTCCGAAGCAGACATCAACCATTTCTGAATTTTCCCTCGAGTGCTCCGGCTCACTCGTCACCGGCCTTCCGGCCTCCGCCTTCTTCATTGGATGTCTTATCGGAGGCCTTCTGCTCGCCACGCTTGCCGACTCCTCTCTCGGTAGGAAGACAATGCTCTTCGTCTCCTGCCTCGTCATGGCTCTCTCCACTCTATTCACCGCCGTCTTCTCCACCAACATCTGGATTTACTCCGCCCTTAGATTCGTCGGAGGGTTCGGCCGCGCCACCATTGGGACGTGTGCTCTAGTCCTCTCGACGGAGCTCGTTGGGAGGCGGTGGCGTGGCCAGGTCGGCGTAATGGGGTTTGTGTTCTTCACGCTAGGGTTTCTTTCATTACCAGCCATGGCTTATGCAAACAGAGAATCCTCGTGGAGATATCTCTATGTTTGGACTTCTGTCCCCACAATCTTGTACTCCATGGCAGTTTATTTCTTAGTTTATGAGTCTCCGAGATGGCTTTTCGTCCGTGGACGCAAAGAAGACGCCGTGAAAAACATGGCCCAAATCAGCAACAACCAGAATATTATCATGAGCTTCTCGAGCATGGCTTTCGAAGAGGAAACTTGGAACGTGAATCTTTACTCGGCAATCAAGATCCTGGTGAAGAAGAAATGGGCTTTTCGGCGATTATCCGCCGTAATGGCAATCGGATTCGGGACTGGTATGGTGTATTACGGCATGCCATTAGCCCTGGGAGACTTGGATTTCAATCTCTACTTGAGTGTTGCTTTCAACGCCTTATCTGAACTCCCTTCTTCCTTGGTAACTTTCTTTCTTGTGGAGAATTTTAACAGGAAAAGCTCGCTTCTGTTCTTCACTAGTCTAAGTGGAATTTGCAGCATAATGTCTGTATTGAGAGGAAAGATATGGACAAGACTGCAGATCGGATTCGAGCTAGTGTCGTTTTTCGGCGCTTGTACCGCTTTCGACATGCTTTTGATCTTCACAATCGAGTTGTTCCCCACTTGCGTTCGAAACTCGGCGGTGGCAATGGTGAGGCAAGCGCTGGTGTTTGGTGGAGTGTTCAGCCCGGTTCTTGCCGCCGCCGGGAGAGGGTCAGATGGGTTTGTGTCGTATGGTGTATTTGGGATAGTAATAGGGTGTTTTGGTTTGTTTGTCGTTTGTTTGCCAGAGACTAGAGGGAGAGGAATTTGTGACACTATGGATGAAGAAGAGCACAAGGACAAATTTGGTAGTTGTATTATTGAACATGGATCAGCTGGTAGTGATGTGTAGATTCTATCAACTTGATCTTTTGTAGCATAATTATTTTGAGGCTAAAAAAGGTTGGCGCTTGTCATATAATGACATGTGTAGCAAATCAAATATTAATATGCCTAAGAACACATGAGCTTAAGATTTTTGAGATATTTAGATGGGAAGGAATCTTTCTTCGTTGGAATTCATATTGTTCCGCGGTAATAAATAAGTAAATGAATAAAAAAATAGAAAGAAAGAAAGAAAACAAAATGGGCACTGAGGCCTAGCAGTCTGCAAAGAAATCGTTAAAAACAAGTTGTTCACTCTATCAAATTTAATATAGAAGACTATATATAGCGCCGCCTAAATAACATTGATCCCCAGACTTAATAAAGGGATATTAAATAAAATGACACATAACAAATTATTTTGCATATATCTATATATATGTATTATATGGTACGTTACCAATATACATACGTATCCTTTAGTGTATCGTAGTGTACCGTACATACAATTCTGTTATGAAATGTAACCAATTATATACATACATGTCTTTTAGTGTATCATTGTGTACCGTACATACAATTCTGTTATGGTTAAATTAATACGCCTCAACAAAATATATGTATAGATATGCAGCCTGTTGAGTGGTAGTTGTATATTTTACTTTCGTACTTCAATCTTACGCACGCCTCCGGTTCATATCAAATGCTTTATGGCGGCTGTTTTTTTATTTTTGCCTCTCTTTCAGTTTTTAGTGTCAAATGCCTAATGCGATATGAAGTTCCCAATATGTTGGTAACCAACCAGTATCACTTTGGTTAACGATTGGTATCACGACAGCAGTTGGTAACCAGCCAGTATCGCTTTGGTAAACGATTGGTAACTTAAGGGTATAAATCAATCCAAGCCATATATAGTTGCGTGGCATGTAAAGCGCTCTAATTATATGTGTGATTATTAACAAATTTGGAGCTGAGGAAAGAGAAGGTTTTTGAAAGCTGACCGAAGCGCGTTGCGGGGGAAGTCGTTTGGCCACTGGTATTACGCATCAATATCCTATACGTCCATGGATCCCAAATATCCTTTTGTTTCTTTCAATATTTATGTACACGTATATATCAAGACATACTTACCGGGCATATTAGGAAAGAAACAAAGTTAATAGTTTCTTAGTTCTACATATTATATATTTATCTGTACAAATTATTTTTTGATTTATTGTAATTTTCTATTCTTAGGTTGACAGTATTATGAGAATGATTCTTTCTCTTTTGTACAACTCATGTATCGTGTGTATATAAGGCACTCTTATAATCAATAAAGTTGAGGTAGCCATTTTTCTAAAACTCTTCTCTCTGCTACGCTTATAGTATATACACGTGTATACACACACACACACACACACACATATGCATGTATTTCGAGAATTGAATGAATTTAGCCAATCCTCCCGATGCCCAAACAATTTTTTCTGCTAGTTGATTGAGCATCATTCTTTTGAGAATTGTGAAAAAAAAATGTCAATTCATCCTCATAATCTATTTGATCAGTGCTAGAGGATATTAAGTATCATCCACAAAAAAAGATGAGCCCAACAATATGGAGTTCACATTCTATTAGTAACGGAGCTTGACACTGATAGTGTCTCTAAATATTTTTCAATCTATTTTTGTTGTCTTGTAAAAAGGTATAAAATTAGCTCTAGTGGCCCTATTATACCTTCGCATAAGAATCACAAAACTTAGGTAGAATAAATGACCAGATTGCTTACTTTCGAGTTATGGTGATTAACCCAAATATATAACTGGACACGAGGAAAATATGTTGACTGAGATCTAGAGATGAGAAATGAACAATTCTTTCAGCTAGAGTGTGAGAGAGAGTAGATTATACGTTCATATGAATCATATCTACACATTATTAATGATTTTTAAACTAACATGAGTAACTAATTAATTTCATCCTCAAAAAAAAAAAAAAAAAAGAAAAAAAAGAGGTCACCCATGACATAAAACACTTAAAATATGTCAAGACACAAGAAAAAGGGAGGAAAAAAAGAAAGATTAACAGTCTACCCCACACAAATATATATAATATGTCTTGTTATCTGTTCCAATAGATTAAAGTATATCCTGAAATGAACAATTAATAAAGCCTATTTATATAAATGAGACATAAAACGTATGGGGACGAATTAAAGTGTCATCTTTGTTAATTTCTTCACTCAAATCTAACTTGGAAACATGAATTTTTGAAGATTCCAGCTAATCGTCAAAGTAAATTCCAATGATACAGGGTTGGACAAATGTTTCTTCTTAACGTCAAAATTTTTGACGTTTTCAAATTATATGAATGTTAAAAGGAAAACTAGCTGTTGTTTGATTAGTTCAAGGCTTCAATTCATTATTTACTCTAACAAACCTATCACTCGGCGCCACCGCATCAGCATGAGTGCGCGTCTCGTGAACAATTAGTACGTAGGACTAAAGATTTGACTTGAGGTCCCTAAAATGTTGATTAAGTCCTATTCTCTTTCCTCTTTTTTTTTTTTTTTTTTCATATAAACCGAGTTAGGAGTTAAAGTGAGAATACTAATAATCACGAGGGATTATTTTTAGAATTAATCCCTTATATTGAATTTTCTTGTCTTGTGCCCATGAAAAAATTTAATCACACAACTACGGGTGAATTAGAAAAGGACCACTTTTTATGAGAGTTTATTATAAGGTTTGGCGAAGAAAAACAAAATAGATAGAAAAGTACATCTCAAATAATATGTGGAGGGTCCGGCAATATGATATAAAAATGGTTTCAATTTTAAGAATTTTCTCCTAACAAATAAATAATTGAGAATAATGAATGAACAAATTTTCAATTACAAAGAGACATTAATTACTTTGACTAAAGCTGATTAGCTTGCGGAGAGATTTCAAAGTTTTTAGGTAGTCAAGAAATGGTTGAGTAAGGAAAACGTGAAATTTGTCCCCACGTTTTGTTTCATTCCTTATTTGGTCCAAGTGGGGCTTTTCTCTGTTTATACTTCTTTCAATTGTATAATATATAGATAAACAAGAAGTAAATTGAACCGTGGTTTTTATCGTAATCTTTAAGCCTCCTTCTATTCACTGTGTTCTTCCGGTCCCTTTGCTGCATTGCATGATCAATTATTTAATTATTTATTCGTTCCTTGCCCACAACACAATCAGTACAACATTTATAAACACATATTTTCCTCGTTTATGTATGCATGTGCATTGGTTCATCAAATATTAATGAATATTAAATACCGAAAATACATCGGCAACGCTGGACCCTTGTGATTCCATCCTAAAAGGTTAATCTATTAGTAGTAATAGTCTAAACTATTTTACTAGTAACTCATTCTCAATTTTATGTCTGGCCAATTTAGGACTTTATTTGCACATCATTCGACTTAGAGAATTTTCACAGCCCCTTCGCGAACAACCCATCTGTCCATCTTCCTCAAATTGATTACATGCCGGTTAAGCGGGGGAATTGTGTTACAAGTCACATAGGGCCCATTTAGTTCGTTGATTTGAGTTTTTAATTCGAGTTGAGATGTGGCTATATGTGAAAGCTTTTTATTGTAGTAAAAAAATTAGATGTGATTGTTTCTGAGAGCTTTTTACTTTAACAAAACTCAAATTCTAAACTTGAATCGGTAAAATGAACCGAGCCAATGTTTCTGATCTCTCGTCTGGTTGAATCAATGAACTGTAAAAAGCTTTCGTGAAAAATTAAGTGACGATGAGGTTAATTTGAGCAATATTGGCTAAATAAAAAGGACAAGAAAGCGCTGGATTAGCTAGAGTTATTTTGGTCCTCGTCGATAATGAGTGCACCCCACGTCAAATTAATTAATATTACAGCAAATTTCTAAAGTGAAAGTTTGTTCACTTTGTCAATTAATATGAAGGATGAATTCTCTCAAGTTGAAACGTTCTTATTCCTTTAAAGGCTCTTACAGGCATCAATATATTTAATCCAAATCTTAAACGTAAAATTAACCAGAGTGATCGAAGAAGCTTCATTGAGGTTAGTCCCTTGATCATTAGGTTATATGCATATATATATAATATATATATATATATATATATATGATCTCTAATTTAGGTTTTCCTACAAGTTAGGGAAAAGTGTTTATATAAATTACCGAATGAAAAGAAGTTGCTGCTTCACGCAGTATATAGAAAGAATGGTACAGCCTGTGAATCAATAGAACATATTGGAATATTAGAGTTGTACTGCAAATTATTTCTCTGATCAATTCTTATTCAAAATTATGCGCTTACTTTTTCGTTACTCCAAAAACCAGAGAACCACGCAGAGGTTTTGAAATAGTGACAAGACAATTAATGGATTAATTAATTTGCTTCTTTGATGTTAGTGGAAACAATAGCAATTTATACAAAAATATTAACGAATCATGAGATTGTGATTTTCTCTAACAAACCTTTTCTTTTTCAACAATTCGCCTACAAAAGTTGATTAATCAATTATGCGATAACTTGTCTTCTGAAGAATTATTTAGTCAGACCATAGTCGTAATAATAATAATAATAATAATAAACAAAAAAAAAAGTGATTGTTCTTCCCGGAGCCTTGCAAATATCGTTAAACCGTATAAGTTAACGAGATGGTTCAGGTATTGCATGTTTTCTCTTATGTACGTAGCTGTATTGTTTGAATTTCGGCATAAAAGCTACATTAATCTATCTTTGACTTTGTCAAAACGTGAGGATGGAAAATGAGTAAGAAGTTTTGCAAATATGTCAAGTGGAAAAAAACAAAAACAAAAACAAAAATTGACTTATTAAAGCAAGAGTTTGATTTTAAACAATTTTTCAATTATGTTATTTAGTTAAATCGTTTTAGTATTGTTTACAAGTACCATACGATACAGACTTATTCAACACTCAAGACCAATTATCATAAAGTATATGTTTAATAAATTTAATGAAAAATATTTATTTTTAATTTAATAAGCTTTGGGATTATAGGCATGGGATTTAGAGCTAGTGTAGGCTGTCGGCGTAATCGGAATGTGGTCTTGCCCTTTACATGTCTATCATGATCTCTCCATTATTTATCTAATTTTTTGTGAGGCCTCTCCATCATACATATTAGAAAAAATTATTCTTGAGCATTATAGTAATATATAATTTGTCTATGCAAATATTATAAATTTATAGGTGACGTAGTACCTATGGCACACGGAATATTTCGTGTTTTATGGATAAATTGTTTTTGCAATCTTAGAATTCTGTTTTGACCACTTGTTTTTGCCTCTGTGACTATCTACTTCGTTGCAGTGGGTGACTCTTTCGTTGTTGTGGGACCAGAACTTAGAAACACACACTTATATGTATGTGTGTATATATATACACATATATTATACATGTGTGTGTGTGTGTGTGTAAACTGAATGTTAGAATTATTGAAACTATTGTTGGTTGGAGTGAAATCCCTTGTGAAAAACGTTCAAGTATTGATTAAGCTTAATTTGTACGGGTGGTGAGGATTGAGAATATGGGACACCGCTGCTGCAGCAAACAGAAGGCGAAGAAAGGGCTTTGGTCTCCTGAAGAGGATGAGAAGCTCATCACACATATCACTACTTATGGCCATGGCAGTTGGAGCTCTGTCCCTAAACTTGCTGGTACACTATATATTCCATCTTTCTCTCCATATTTCTATATATATGTGTGTGCACGTCTGTATACATAGGCTTTTGTTATATGGTCCATCCGGATGAACAGACCATCCAAAGTAATATTTAGAAGTGAACGTAACATGATACTACTGAACATAACATTAACGTTAGAGAGACGTATTATCGTCATTCCATTCAATTATTATCATGTTACCTCTAACGTTAATGTTGTCAATATTACATTTAATGACTGTAATGCTAGTTTTTTTTTTTTTTTTTTAATTTTACATAATAGGGTGACCATCTAATTCATATGGACCAGGTATACGTGTCATATTCTACCGTTGAATTAGTTTACTAATTGAGTTATTGGATAATTGATCATCATGTCAGGATTGCAGAGGTGTGGTAAAAGCTGCAGATTAAGATGGATAAACTACTTGAGACCAGACCTTAAGAAAGGTTCCTTCACACAAGAAGAAGAACAGATCATCATTGATGTTCACAGAATTCTAGGCAACAGGTAACAAATCCAAATATAAGCTAGTACGTCTACTAGAATATTATAACATAATATGTAGTGTGAAAATATATCGATTACAATGTGTAATACATATTTTAATTGGTACTTTTTTTACCTACTTCAGTGAAATTAATTATGCATATAATTAAGGACACAAATATTCCTTTTTTTTTTTTTTTTAATAAATGACGAGAAAGAATAATTGACATCAAATAGATAAAGCGTCACTCAATATATATGTCACTTCATGCATTCCAGTACTTTTGGTTGATTGTATCGCAGATGGGCTCAGATTGCCAAGCATCTACCCGGAAGGACAGACAATGAGGTGAAGAATTTCTGGAACTCAAGCATTAAGAGAAAGCTAATATCACAAGGTCTAGACCCACAGACCCACAATCTGATCTCGTCGTCGTCACACCAAAGAGCTTTTACAAAGAAGAACACTTCATTTGTCGTTTCACATGAGAATCAAAAACAACCCATTTCAGCTTTCTCAATGAATTCAGTAGTACATGAGAAAAAAAAGCATAATTCATCACCTCTTATCAGCCCTCCTTATAATAATGTCCAAACCACTGACATATCCACCGTTGATCAATATAAAGGCCCTATTATTGGAGTTGCAAATAGTAGTAATTTAGCTACTTGGACAGTAAAAGACCAAAATTACTCATCACATGATATGCAATATTATTATGGATCATTATCAATCGAAAACTCGACACCAAATATTTCTTCATCTTCTTCCTCTTCTGTGGACATTCACCAACATCTACCCAAGCCTGGTTCATTACTTGATGAGTTTGGCATTTGGGACTCAAGTTTTCAGCCGTTTGAAGCGCCGAAAACAATATCGGAAGATTTGGGAGATAATCATCAAGAGCAACAGCTACAACAGAATGATGAGAAGATTTGGGACAAGAGCTTTGAAAACTACAGTTTTGATCATGGATTTTTGGAGTCTGCACTTTTATCTGAAGCATTACTGTGCCATGATCTTAGCTCTGTGCAATATGATCTTGCATGGAACTACTAAGCTTGAGCGTAGTTTTCTTGTATGAATGATTCCTTTTTTTTCCCCTACTTCTTTTGGGCGCAAGTGCAACATATTTATTTTCTTTCCTTAACGTATATTCTTGTTCAATTTGTATATATTAAATTTTATGTTCTATCTTAATTAGCTGCCATAATCCAGTAGCTGATCAAGGAAAATTATTACTTCTTTATTGGTGTTCCTTTTACGAATTTGTTGCACATACAGGTATTCCAAATGTTGCACATATATTGATATGGACGGACACACGCATCCTTAAATTGGAGAGAGACTGTTTTATTGAAATTTTCTGATCATGATCTGAATTTCGTGGTGGATTAAGAATTCCTTTTTTTTTCCTTTTTTGTTAAATGGAATTGATGATTGAAGTATGGCATGAAAATTGAAACTTCAGAAAGTGAGGGGAAACGGCCAATCTGCTGCTTGCGTGATTCGATTCTTGCCTGTTACTTGTATTTATATTCGTTGATCTGATTAAGTATGTTTTATTAATTAGCAAGACGCTAGAGGTGAAAAAGAAGCCCAAAGCCCATTAGCTTTACTCCCTTGAAGACCTGTCTCATTTATCAAGAGGAAAATAAGACAGAATACCTTTTAAAATGGATAGGTCTACTTTTATACTTTTTATTTTTCATAAATATCTTTTTTAATCAAATAATTATATTAGTTAAAAGGACATTAATACTACAACAAAAAAGTTATTAGCAACGATATTATTAGTGACCACATTTATCGTTGCTAAAATTATAGTATTAGCAACGACATGTCGTCACTTAAAAAAAATAAACTTTTTGAATGACTTGTTATCACATTAAGTATTTGCGACGACATATCTTTGCACAAAATTTATATATTTACGACAATATCTCGTCGGTAAAATGGAACGACTTATTAGTGACGACATGTATTCATTGGCGCCAAAACCAATCTGGCGCCAACAATTTTGGCGCTAGTTTGTACATTATTTGTGAGGACATGTCATCGCAAATATTGATGGTTACAATTGGCGGTGACATGGCCAAAAAAATGTGGCAAATTTGGCAGTTTCCCGCAAATAGGTTCCAGATATATCTTTATTTTTTGCGACAACAAGGCAAAAAGTCATCATAAACAATGATTCCAAAAAAGTCTTTTCAGAACGATTGTATTTACGACGACACGTGTTGTCAGAAAAAATGGTTCCAGAAAATTCTATCAAGGACGACTGTTTTTTGCGACGAAAGTTTTAATAATGTCGTCGCAAATAACTAGGAATTTAATTTTCCCCAAAAAAAGGGCAAAAACTTTGGCAGTTTTCTCAAAATTATTTGCGACGGCATTGTTAAATTATCATCGCAAAAAATGAGCCAGGCTAGATTCCTTAAGAATATTTTCAAAAATATTAATGAGGTGAAGAAGAACGCTGTCGTTTTAACATTAATTGCAGCGATGATTTAATCTTTTTTGCAATGACATAATGTCGTCGCAAAAAACCACCTACATAAGCAAAATCGCAGACCTCCTTCCGTCATTTTTCCCAGTGAGCCTCTCGCATTTTCCCTTACTTTCTCCATCCAAAAAATGTCCAAAAACACTGAAAATAGCTTAAAAATATCGTTCTCTCCTCAAACCTTTCATTTGTGGAGAAAAAAAGTCAAAAAACGCGGAGTTTTCATCTCCCCCTTGCCGCCCACTTTTCTAGCTACACTCGCCGTTTTCCGGCCACCGGCACCCTCCTTTCCCTGCTGCCTTACCGTTCCCCAACCCCCAGTATTTGTGGGTTTGGATTTTGTGAGTTAATATTTTGGTATTTTGTTAATTTATTTTGGTATTTTTGTTATGTTTTATGATTTTATTTTAGATTTTAGATATAGTTTTTGGCTTTGAATATAGAATTGTAAATTTTAAATTAGAATTAAAACTGAAATATGTGATAATTAGATTAAAATTTGTATGAAATTTATTTAACGATGATTATGTGATAATTAAAAAATTAGATAAAAATTTTAATTAAGATTATATTAATAATAAAATAATTAAATAAACTAATGTTAAATACTTATTATAAATTAATTTGTGTTCATTTTCATAAAATTTGATAAAACTTTATAAATTCTTCATAGTGGAGATGCCTATGGACAAGAGTTGGATACATTTAAAGAACCGGTTGTGTGATGAGTACTGAGATGGTTTGTGTGCTTTTATTGAGGTTGGAAAGAATTATGCAAATTTACTCGGGGGTATTAGTTGTCCATGTATCAAGTGTAGAAATCATGAGATGCATCCACCTGAAATAGTGAAAGCGCACATACATCGATGGGGTTTTGATACAAGTTACACCACATGGATTCACCATGGTGAAGTACGTCCTACTACTGCAATTGTCAATAAATCTGTTGACGAGATATTTGCAGTGCTAAATGATGTGGCTGGGATTAGTGATGATCATGAGACAATGGGTGAGATAGAAATAGTTATAAAAGATACGCATTACGATGAATTTAGAGATCTCTTATCCAAGCTCGAAGTCAGATTGTATCCGGGTTGCACTAAGTATTCATCGTTGAATTTTTTAGTGAAACTAATGCATCTAAAAGTGTTGTACAAGTGGCCTAATGAATGCATGGATGAAATGTTGAAGCTATTGAGAGATGCACTTCTTGAAGGGAACAAGTTACCTACATCACATTACGAAGCGAAGAAGTTATTGAGTAAACTGGGTATGTGCTATGAGGCAATTCATGTGTGTAACTATGACTGCGCTTTGTTTTGGAAGCAGAATGCTACTTTGCAGTCTTGTCCAGTATGTAGTACAAGTCGTTGGAAGAGCAAAAAGGGAAAAAAAAAGTTTCGTGGAAAGTACTCTGATATTTCCCTTTGAAGGATTGGTTGAAGCGTCTATATGCTTCTCGTCACACTGCTAAGGAAATGACGTGGCACGTGCGGGGGCGTTCGAGGGATAAAGACTTAATGCGTCATCCAGTTGATGGTGCGGAGTGGAAAGATTTTGATGAAAAACATCCACAATTTACACGTGAACCGAGAAATGTTTGATTAGGGTTAGCTACTGATAGTTTCAACCTATTTGGGAATATGAGCTATCATACAATATGTGGCCTGTTATTATGACTGCATATAATTTAGCCCCGTGGCTATATACGAAAGACCCATATAAGATGTTGACGTTATTGATTCCTAGTCGAAATGCTCTTGGGAATGATATTGATGTGTTCTTAAGGTCCTTTGTAGATGAGCTAAAGGAATTGTGGGATGAAGGGATTGTTGTTCGTGATGCTACTACGAATACGTCATTTGGATGCGAGCTGTGTTGCTGATGACAGTTAACGACTTTCCTGCGCGTAGTAATTTATCTAGTTGGAGTGGTCAAGGGTACTTCACGTGTGACGCCTCCCGCCCTTGCGGTGGGTCGCCAATTTTATACTACTACTAGTAGGCTGAAATATAGTCAAATCCATTACTTGTTACTTGACTATCACCTCGTTATATTTCCTTAGCATGTTCTTTTGTCATATTAAGGATAAATCTAACTAATACTTCATGATTTCAGATATGGAAATAATTCCCGAAACTTATCTTAATTTATTACAGTCTGAAGACCTTTACTAACACTGTACCATCTCTACTAAATACTTAATACATAATTTGTGTTCTATATACATTACTTATGCAGCATAAATTTTTTTCCTACGCGGGCGAAGTAGACTCCATTCTCGTGAACCCAGGACATATCCGCCACCTTGCATCAGCCAGTCCATCAAACAAAACTATTATATAGCTAGCTGTTTACCTGTGTTACTTACAAACACGAGTAAACTGATGAGCGAATGCCTAGCAAGTATAGACATGCAAACATCTTAAAACTAGTAAAACTGTGTAATGTTTCATAATGCAGGAATGCACATGTGAATATGTTTCCTTACAAACATGCTTTAAATAACTGCTTTCTATTTTTCTATTCTTGTTACTGTGGGCCTGGGCCCCTGTTTAACTGCATGGTCTAGCCGAGATCTCTTACTCTTTGAGATTTCCTCCCTTGCGAGGCCGACGACCCGTCAGTCTCTTAACTTTATTGAACTTTTGATTTACATTTCAAAGTATTTTAAAACTTTATTGAATGCTATGCAACACTTTCTCTACGTGCACATGCTAACATAAGATGCATAATACTTCACACATACCTTAAACTGAGCATTAAGGTAACCATATGCTCCCCTTCTGCAATCTATGGCACTAAACCCTTAAACACTCAATATCACATCAACTTAGAAATACAAGCAATTTCATAATTCTAAGTCTATCTACAGTTTACTGGAGTACAGACAAACATATATGTCTACACTTATAAATAATCTGCTAGTATTCCTGCTTGCTGAGAATTCTTCCTTTTTGCTTCAGTTTTCGTGCTAAAACCTGTGTCATGGAAATCGGTATTAACTTCCTGTTTCAAACATCAAAATTCCTCAGGCTTAGATTCCTAAATCTAATTTCAAACTCATTTTTTAACTTTATTCCTCTAAGCCAAACTTTCTAGCTTAAGAGGCAAATTCCACAATTTGTATGTCTCGATTTCTGAAACCTTAATTTACTCATTTTTGGACCTTATAACTGTTATTCATTCTCAAGAGTTGAAACCATAACTTAATACTTACTAGCTAGGTTTTAGAAAATTTCGGTAGAGTTTCGCCTAGTTTTTCTCGTTACCTGAGCTTTCAATAGCACATTCTAACCTCTGATCTCAGTTCCTGGAGACAAGATTCATATTTCTCAACACAAATTCTAACTCAAAATTGAACAAAAACACATGTTCTTTCTCATCTAGGGCTCACAGATTTTTAGTCAAAATCCACTAAAATCCCGTTCAATCGTTTTAATACCTACACTGTTGGACTCTTATCACGGTGCTCTACAAAACCTCGGTTTCGGTTTTTACTTTAACGGAAGTTTTTCGAGATGGGTTACTATTCATCCAAATCAAGAAATCATAGAATTCTCATGAAAAATCCAAAATCTTACCTCTATGAGTTGGGGTTTTCTGCTAGAACGCCTCGGGTTTTGATTCTACCAGATTGAACGGAAGAAATTTCGGTGAAAACACTTGATTCCCTTGATTTCTCTTTCTCTGTCTCTCTCTAACATTTTTTTTTACATATCTCTCTCACGGTTTTTTTCTCCTCTGCTATGCCTCACGTTCATAAGTAATGGCATTAGCTACAAATTCTTATTTCTGTGTAATGAAGTATATAACAACGTAAGTCCCCAAGTTTTATAATTAAACGCCAAGTGGTATTCTTGCATGTGAAGCTCATGTCCACCTCACGGTAAATAATCATTATTCTCTTTTTTTTTATTACATGCTTAGAAGTAATCTTGCGTATATATACTTGGTTTAACATCATACATATCTTATCGTTGGATGTCAAATGCTTAAGATATAAGCTTCCACATGCTTTTATTTTTTGCCATATAAAAGATACGTGCTAGCAAATGAGTGGGTTATATGCCTTCAAGCCACCTCATGCTTGACCATGTAATTATCATGTCTTAAGTAACTACATGAGACCACCTCACTCTAACTTAACGACGTCTTCCTCTCAGCCAATAATATTCCAAAATCATAAAGTAAAACTATTTTGATCATTTTTCTTAAATAAACTAATTTCTTAGAAAGTTGGGTATTACAATTCTCTCGATCAAGTCA
Source organism: Morus indica (assembly GCA_029231665.1). Classification (NCBI taxonomy): domain Eukaryota; kingdom Viridiplantae; phylum Streptophyta; class Magnoliopsida; order Rosales; family Moraceae; genus Morus; species Morus indica. The sequence continues at coordinate 343,503 of JACAGA010000010.1, read as the reverse complement.
AATTTTACTACTTGCAATTCCGGAAAAAATTACAGTCAAATGCCGGACTGTCCAGATTGGACCAAAATTTTCCCGGTCATTACATCGCGTGTCCCAATTGTAACGATGCAACTCATCGAAGCGAATAACGAGTAAAATTTGATTTGTTGGGCATAGACAATGGCTTCCTATGAGTCATTGAGACTTGAGAGAAATTAGGTAGATGACGCAGATGGTAGTGTGAAGAAAATATATGTTTTCCAATCAAAATACCGTCCAATTGGGAAAATGATCCTGATCACATTAGATAACCAATTACGAAGTAAGGTTGAGTGGTACATATTACACCACTGTTCAGAAATCTAACACTACATTGAGTAAGTATTACATCACTGTTTTATTACATAATTGAGTCACATGAAATGATAACACTAACTTAAATTTATAATTTCAGTGAACACAAGAAAGAACTTAATGATACTGGTCGAACTGGATTATTAGACAAAATTCAATTCATAGAATTTCCAAAAGGTATTACGCTATACTCATAATTTATAATTTCAAAAACTCTGGCTACATAGAACTTCAGTTGATATTGTTTACTGTTCACTGATATCCAATCTACAAGAGCAGAACACGCCAGACGCGACAGCATAATTGATTTCACTTTCGTGTAGTTCAAGCTTCTCCGTTAAAAGCTACTTCGGCTGTGTGGTGAACGGAGTCAAGTTTCTGACATACCCAGAATAGTGGTATTTGTGTTCGCGGACCAGATAACCAGACATATTACGGAGTACTGGAAAAGATTTATGAATTATCATACATAAACGACAACTATGTTCTTCTGTTTAAATGTAAATGGTTTGACACTCATCCAGGAAGAAAGAGAGTTCAACGACACAAGAATAGAACGAGCATCTTCGTCAAAGACTCCTGGTATGAGAATGAACCATTTATACTAGCATCTTAAGCGGAACAGGTTTTTTATGTGGATGATTTATTCAACGGGCCGAACTGAAAAATTGTTTAACATTTTAGACATCGATATATTTGGGATATTCCATATACAAAAGCAGACAACATTACAATAGTTCAAGATACCGAGTCTATAAATGTTGACTTAGTCGTGGAACTCCTTGAGATTGACACTTTGATGTGGAATCGACCTGATATACCATCTAATGTTGTCTTGTCCGATGTTGATGCAATTTTAGAAGGCAAGTCTTCTGTTGGAAATAATGACTCTGATATACTAGTTGGGGATGATGAAGAAGACTATGTTGAAGAAGACATTGATGATTTTAAGGATGATAGTGACATAAATGAGGAGGGCGACAATCAAGACATTAACAGTGACGATGAATAGAAATTATGTACTGCAATTATTATTTTAATATGTATAATTATTCATATAACATAAGCATTATGTAAATAAGATAATAATATTTATGATGACTTCTTAACAGGCAATCATATATGACCCAGTCGCCACATGTGCTGGCTCTTCAGGGGGAGCGCAGCCTCCACCCAATCCTTATAGGTTGCCATCACACTGTGAGTTTGGTATGTTTGAACATAATTATAAATTTGTTAAATTAATTACATTAGTATTATATGATCACTAAATATAATTCATTCTACAGCACCCGATGCCACACCTCGACAATGTCGTGGAGGTCAAGGAAGGGCTAAAGGTCACGAAATCGCAACCAGTGTGGCAAAGGAAGGAAATATTACCCCCTATGTTTGATAAACGTGGAGGTACTTGGAAAGCAGTTGGAAACTACAACACCTGGTTCAATAGTGCCATTGGAATCCATGTTAGGGATGTCTGTGAGCCTTTCCATGATGCCTGGAAGGACATGGACATCCAGCATAGGAGAGAGATTCAGCAGCGCCTGCTGGTATAAATTATTCAACTTTATTGTTTTTTAATTTAATCTAAATTTTAATATAATAAATTCATTTAACATATTTATATTGTATTATAGGAATGGTTCAACCTCAATTATGACCGCGACAATGGTATACTTAGATCTGTGGTCGACAGGGAGGCTGCAAAATGTTATAAGGATTGGAAAAACAACCTCCATGACTATTTCAAAGATCTTGGTGGTTCACAAAATGAGAGTACAGTTAGGGCTCACCCTTTTAAAAATCTCAGGAATCCAGCTCACTGGGGTCATTGCTGCGATAGATTTATGTCCAATAAGTTTCAAGTAATTGAATCTATTTTATATGTTATTTTTATAAAATATATAATAAAGGTTAATTTTACTAACGCTGAATGTAATCATAAATATAAAAAGTCAAGGATTAATAAACTTAATCGTAGCAACCAAAAGTGGTCAAATTTTCATGGTTAGTTGTCATACTCCCAACATCGCGATAAGAAAGTAAGTATTTGTTAATAATTTATTCAATATAAATGTTAATTTGATAATCGATTACACTATATTCATGTACATTTAAACTACTACACAGTCTACCATAGGGACTCAACAGCCGATGTCTATCATCGATAATTGAGGGGACATGCATCGTCGTGGGGATACTTAGGTTAATCCCCAAGCTGAGAAGACTTTTGTAAGTATACTCGTAGTGTTTAATTATATTTTTTTATTTAAATCGCATTATGTATTTAACTATTTTTCTTATAATATTTGTAGCATCGGATGGTGGGAGAAAGAGAAATGCAAATCCAGACGTAGTCTGCTACTTCTGGATCATCCGCAGTAGGAATAGTTAATGAGGAGAATATTATGGAGCAGTTTCTGGGCACCCGCAGAGGATACAAGACTAGAGTGGGTCGCACACTCCCACAAAAAAGTTTATCGAGGGGATGCGTCGTCATCTGGCTCACGCTCAGCAAGATCTTCTACGACACGTTCTGACATACACATAGAAGAATACTTACAACAGAGCTACTAGCAAAACCTCCAACTGTATGAGAGTGTCAGAATGATGCAGGATTTCATCACTCAAATGCACCCCAACATGACTTTCCCAGCGATTACTCCTCTTGTGCCCTATGTCCGTTCAGGTCATCCACCTTCGAATCCTTCTGATGATAACAACGATAATTCTAGTGATGCTTCCAATTTATGATATTAGAATTTTATTTATATAACAATTTGTACTTCCGCACATTTCTACTATAATTACATTTTTAGTTTATTTTATTAATTACTTTTTCCAATAATAATTTCTATTTATATTTTTTATTATTTATTTCCTTTTATTTAATTTTTATTTATATTTAATATCATGAATTATATTTATTATAATAATTAAAATGAGAAAAAAATAAATAAAAAATTAAAATATTATTTGCGACGATAAATGTGATCGCAACAAATATAAGTCACGTCAGCTAAGTCTGCATCTTTTGCGATGAGTTAATTCAAAAAATGTCATCGCAAATACTTAATGCAATGTCATCTTAACGATGTACCCGATGAAATAATTGCAGCGACTCATTTGCGACGATTGTCATCGCAAACTTAATTTCGACGACAAGCTGTTGTCGTAAAAATTATTTTTGTGACTATTCAATTACAGCGACAGGTTTACGACGACAAGTGGTCACTAAAAATTCATTTGCGACGACTTTCTACTTATTGTAACGACTTTTTATCGTTGCTAATACTTGTAGTGTAATCAAGAGTACTATAAGATAAAATTAAGACTCACACTCTAGGGATAAATATATATATATATATATATATATCAAAGGAAGAATGAGAGAAATATCATATTTAAGATGGTGGTTTATAAACTATTGCATTTTTTTTTTTTTTAAGAATAGGTTAGGAATAGCCTAATTTAATATGTTCTTATTAATATTTGACAATATATGTTGCATGATCTGATTAATACTACAAAGAACGTTCTTCGTAATTTGAACCTCTCTTATTCTAGGTCTAGAAGATTCACTAGGCGGTGGGGCGGGACGGGTAGGCAGAGCTTCCTGATTTGATCCATAGTCTTGCACTTCAGTTCTACATTTATGTAATGGTATAACTCATGGTGAAAGTAATACATGATTACCTCACTGTTATGATTTTTTTTTTGTTTTTTCTCTAGCGCATCGCAAAATGAAAGTTTGGACGTACAAAAGATGGAGAGAACACATAAGAATTACTCAATCGTGAGAATACAATAGTAATAATATTGTTACATGCATGCATCAGTTTATCCATTTTTCTTTCAAAATTGACTATTTCACCACCAAATTCCGAAATCCAAGAACACCAATACAAAGAAAATTCTTGAAGAAAAATAAAAAAATAAAAAATAAAAAAGGAAATGATTGTATACTTTGACTATACTCAACTTTGTATGTTGAAGTAGACTATAATGTAGGCCTTATAATGGTGGCTGGCAAAATAAACGACAACCATCTTTTGGTTATTAATTTAGCCCCAACATGATTTTCTACCCTTCATGTCAATAAATTGGAGTATATATATATATATAGATGAAAATATAATTGTGAAGTTATCTAGGTCAGTTGAAGTACGTATCTTAATTTTCTTGCATGGGGAGTGGAATTGAGTTTTCATGAGAAGAAGAACATAAAGAGAAAATATCCTCCACCGTTCCATTCATGTAATCCCTGAACTTGTCGTACGACATGCATTCTTCAGTCGTTTCGGACTTCAGTAGCTTCATTTCTCCCAAGTTGATCTGTGGGAAGTCTTCCAATTCTAGAGGTGGGTAAGGAAGTTGATAGTGAAGGCTTTCATAGTTTGACATCTGAATTTCCTACAATGAAAATGCACATTTAGACAATATCAAAAATATTACTTAGTCAAATTTTGTGGGGGGGGGAAAAAAATCACAAGGATTGCCACGTCAGATATATTTTTGGGAATTTTAAAAAATCTCCGGAACAAATGGCACAAAATATGGAGCTAAACTTTCTTGTTGTGGAATTATATGGAAGACTATCAGTATCTTTTTTTTCAGCGTGAGAAGTGTAAATTAAGAAAAAGAAAAAGAAACATGCATCTTTTCTTTATTACTTTTGTTCAAATGTGCAAAACGGGAAAAAATAGTTTTCTGAAAAGGACAATGTGATGATTAGAGATGGTGACCTAGCTATGAGGTGTACAAAGAGGAGCACTTAATTGTGGGAGAAAGATATTTGAGTCAGTCAAAAGAAGTTATGGAAAACAGTGAAGAAAGCCAGTTTGAGTCAGCAATATTAATGTAATTGATATTTTTATAAGAAGGGGAAGCTTTAGGAAAAGAGAGTGAGTTTCATAATTACTTGCTAAAACTTTTGTCACTTTAAGATCAAAAAGACAACTCAAAGGGGCTTGTTTTGTGGGCCATTCCCAACTCGTATTGACCAATCAATCATGCCGTCGCCATATGATTTTCACTTGTTTGAACGTGGCCATCATCATGATTTATGTGCAACACTAGCTAGTATGTTATCTCCAAAGTTATTACCTTAAATATATACATAAATAGACACAAAATGTATACATGTATATATAATATTATGATAAACCCTAAAGAGCTGTGAACATGAAGCCCCTAGTGATGAAAAAGCATCAATATTAAAGCAGATCTTATTGCTGAAAATGTATTGTTGGCAAAGGAGCTAATGATATCTTGCCCTTTATTTTTTATCCTCAAAACAAAAGAACAAAAATCCAGAATTAAGAAGATTATTGAAAACAGTCATTATTATGGCATCTTTTTTTTTTCTTTTTCTTTTTTTTTGGGTGAAATATCATTTTTGGATGTAATTTATACGTACCTCAATAAGATTGGAGGAACAATCAACACCAAAAGAATACAAATCAGCCGCACTGTTTGCTTCATTATCAGAAGCAAAAGGGGCCTGCAAATCATCTGCAACCCCGGTTTCGGTTGGTGTCCCTTGAGTGAGATCCGAAGAAGAGGTTTCGGAAGGAAACAACGTTTTATTCGAAAAATAGTCATTGTTGAAATTCTGATCGTCTTCATTTTCGGCTCCTCTGGAGATCTGATCAAAGCCGCCGCTAGATTCGTTTGCTGTGGCTGCAGATTCCTTTTCTGTTTTCGCACTGTTGTTGGACTTTTCGTCTTTGTTACTCTTTGGTATTTGAATTGTTTTCTTGAAGACTCGGCACAGTGCATAAGAATCCTGACGATGTACATAAATTAAAAATATAAAACATGATCCGTTAAAATCTTTTAGCATCAATTTTGGCTTCTTTTCATGTTCATTTGTAAGAAGTAAGAAACAAGGATCCAAATAAAAGCAACTATAGAGAAAGAAGGGTAAAAACAAAAAAAGAAGCAGAAATACGTGATGCTAAAGTCTAAAAGAAAGTTAATAGGAAGTACACCTAAAGCCTAGAACCAAAGACTCTTTCATCATCATCATGTTGATAAGCTCTTCCTTTTTGCGGATAAAGAAAATTAAAGAAGCAGAAGAAAGAAAAGAAAAAAAGAACAGAAACTAAAGAGATTTGCTTTAGTCTTGGAGCGTGATATTAACATAAAGACGGATCATGATCTATATTCATTGCATTTATATATCCTCTCTAGAGAAAGAAGAAAAAAAAAAAGCCTGTACATACATACATATATATATAGTGTACTAGAAAGGTCAAATTCAAATTCTCCTGATCAGAGCCTGCCTTCTTCACTTAATGATATAAAGAGGTTCAAATTTGGAAGACCCGTACTTCTCTTTGTAATTTAATTAATTAGTGAGATTACTATATTGATGATTTTATAAAGATCCAAGACGCAACAACAAAATGAACTAAGTACTACATGATGTGATAGACATAAAAATTAAAGGCGAAAACAAAGCATGATAACATACTATTTCTTCATATAACCCTAATTCTTCACTTGGACCTTTTCCAAAAGCCTGATATCTCGTTATCCCTCCCTCTTTGGCCTTGTTCTTATATTACCATTTTCACTCCAACTTTCAGGGTATTTAATTGGGGTATAAAGGAAGCCGACAAGTAGGATGAATTTAATCAAACAGCAGAAAAGAAGGGGTTTTAAATTTCCTTTTTTGTCTTTTTGAATAAACAGAAATGTATTATTCAAGTTATTGTCACGAGTAAACAAAGAGCTCTGCTGCATATAACTTGATTAGTTAATTATTACAGCCACTACTTTTAATTATTGCCAACATATATATATATATATATGTATTTAAATGTACGCTATATATAACAATTTTTACATATAAATACATCCGTACCTTTAAAGTTGAGGAAGCAGCGCCAGAAAGAGAGTCTTCAATGAGACGATACTCATGCATAACCCAGTTGGTCCTGATGCCATGTGGGGCTCTTCCTCTGTAATAAACCAATGTCTTCTTCATTCCGACCGGTCGGCGCTGCGGCTGCACCGGCCGGTCCTTCCCAGTCGCCTTCCAGTAACCAGCTCTTGTCGCCCTATTCGTTCTCGACCCATTAGGGTATTTTCTGTCCCTAGGACTGTAGAAATACCACTCCATGTCTTTGCTCGGCAAATACGACTTATCTGTAATTCAAATCAATATGCTTAATTGAGTCTATACAATTTATTCAAAAAGGAAATTAAAAGAAAAAACTAGTGTCAACAATTAGTTAGGGTTTGCTCAAGTTAAAGAAATTTGTATCTTCTATATATGCACATAATTACACGTACACTTGTACATATATTCAAAGAAGTTTTTTTTTTTTTTTTTTTTTTTGTGGGGGGGGGGGGGCGGGCATCTACAATATTTGTGCATTATATCTAATATAAGTACCTGGTAAATCCCATGGCTCACATTTGTAGAGGTCAACTTCTGGAATAATTTCGAGCTCGATCGTTTGACCTGTGATTTTTCGATCTAGATAATAAGCTACCAGCTCTTCATCTGTTGGATGGAACCTAAACCCCGGAGGAAGACTCATGGGTGCCATTGCTGCACTGGGAGAGAGAGAGAGAGAGAGAGATGCAGTAGTGAGCTAGAAGAGAACAAAACTGGAGAACGTGAACTAAAACTGTCTTGTAGAGCATGGGATTAAATAAGACACTGTTGGGGGATCAAAGCATTTGAGAATGCCCTTTTATTTACTAAAAAATTATACTTGTGCCACAACCGCTGTCATTTTAAAAGCCTATTTTATTCATTAATTTAAATTTTTTATTTAAATTAAAATATAATTTTAGTGAATTTTTTATCATAATAAAAAAATTAAATAAAATTATTTTTTAAAATTTTTTATTAAAATTTAAATTTTAAATTTAAATTAGTGAAATAAATACCACCTAATTATACTCTCTACTTTTCATTGGATGAGATAGTAACAATAACATCTCATCAGTGACAAGGTAATTATGACGCTGAAATGGGGGTAAAAGAGTAAAGGAATATTTCTGGCATACATGATATTTATAGGGGTATATAGTACTTTCGCTTTAGGGGAGATTCTATGTTTGAGGCATAGTGTGAATACCCAGAGGGAGGATAAGAAGCTTCTCAGCTTTTGTCTGCTCAGAAACTAACAAAAAATTGGAGGCCCCACACTAAAAGCTGCGTGGGCCACCCGACCGTCCATGGCCTACAACACGCAATACTATGTCCTAGATCGAGCTATCTCCTCTCTAATTATAATTTTTAATCACTAATTGTAATCATACGTATCGTCTAAAGTATATATGCCATGCATATCATATCAAATTGTTTGCTAGGCTGTTAAGTATACCTACTGCTTATTAAACTATAGAAAATTCAAACAATTATTATCAATGACGTTATCATTTCTCAATATGGCTTTGTATTTTGTAATTATGCCTATATTATAATTTCTCATTTTTTTCATTCTTTTGTGGATCATATCATTCAATTAGAAGTGTCAAGAAATGAAATATTATGTTTTAAATTATGAGTAAGTACTATGTGATCATGTGCACATATTTAATTTGGGTATATATATCGTTGTTATTTTTCTAATCAAAACTATGTCGTGTGTTAAGCGTGTGTAGAGATTTAGGCAAACAATATTAAATAATTACAAGAAAAAAAATTGCGTCTATCATTGCACGCACTTTTAGAATGTCATGCAAAAGTACTTCTATCCTAGCTATGATACTATATATTTCTATCCTTGCTTATGTATTCTCTATCTACATTTTACATCTCTTTCTTCTCGGTTAAATTATTACATTATAGTTCTTATCTATTTTGTTATCTTTTATGATTACGGGATTGTTTTCTTTTATCATTAAGGATAGATTAGTCTTTTTTTTTTCTATTGTATTTCATAATATATAAGTGTTCAATAATAAACCCTGACTTTCTTTTGACCCTATTTTTGTTCTTAAATTTACATGTATGGTATCAGAGCTATAATTTTCGTGCACGATTTTTGTGAATCCGTAAACTAAAGCATAACCATTCTCGTCGTTTGCACAATTAGACTTGCAAGCTAACTTGAATAATATCGCATTTGGTAGTGAAATTGAAGCCGCGACATATATTGCAATTGATTTTGGTGACAAACGTAATATTTTGATTCAAAGCTTACAAACCCATTAGTTAGAATTCACCCTTACAAAACTCGCTTGTAAGGGGTGGGAACACGATGGTTAATAAACCCACTAATCATTTTAAATTTTATATCCTATGTGACAATATTAGTATCTAACATTCCACCACACTCCACGACGGCCCATTTTCCCAGCTAAATGACGCTGCAAATCTCGTCTTCTATTAAGTAGCAACTCTACCTAAGTCGCCCTATCAGAAAAAGGAAATTGTTACTAAATTGTAGCTCATGCTAGGACATCCGATATCCCACAATTGACATGGCGGTTCTTACAAACACTACATTTGGACATAAACACCCATTTATGTTTGAGATCTTGACCAGATGCTATTTCTACCTCTTCGCACGTAGGTTCGTTTAGCAAGACACTACAACAATTAAGCCCATTTGTGGTGACATTTTTTGCGACGACAACAATTAAGCCCATTTGTCGTCGCAAATACCACTTTTTCTTGTAGTGACACGAAATTGTCATCTTTGAAAATTGTAGTAGATAATAGCTTTTTGAAATTAATTATAACAAATAACATGGTTTAAAATTAATTGTAAGAATCTTTTACACTCTACCGAAGAAAAGAAAATAAATTACAGCAAATGAAATTTATTATAATTATATATATTAAGTGAAAATATATAGTAACTACAACAAGGGTAATTCTTGGAGGAGAATAAACTGGGGGGTATTTCGGAGTTTCTATTTGTTTGTGCAAAATATATATACTAATTTTTATACCTCAAAAGTTATGCTATTAAGTTTTGTTTCATTTTTGAAATATTTTATTTCGCTCATCCCCCATGAATCTTTATTTACTCTAAAAAGAAAGTCGGAGTCAAAAATTAGGGTTTTAAACTAGAATTACTAATTTTATCGTTTTAGAAAATTTGTTCTTCAAAAACAAATTTGATATCTATAAAAGTGAAATTTTATTATTTGAATTGGATGGTTCTATTCACACAACTTATATAATATTCTCACATAAAATGACAAAAATAGACAATTATAATAAACTTAATTATGTAATTAAATTTTATTATTAAAAGGAAACTAATGATGAGATTTTTTTTTTCTCTCCTCACATACCCATATGCCCTATCCCAATAATATTAATATAGCTTTTCATTTACTATTTTTTGTATGACAGTTGCTCTGTTGCTTTTTTTTTCATTTCACAGTGATTATTCTTTTTGCTAATCATTTCGTTTTTTTTCTTATAAAGTTGCTTGGATTTCTTACGTTTTTCGTTTCATTATTTTCTTTGCTTATCTTGTTTTACCATTTTGCATTATTTTTTATTTCTTTTGTCATTTGTAATTACTTTTTTTAGCTGTTTAGAAAGAAAGGATATCACAAGACAATTCAAAATCATTTTGTGCATATTGTTCAGCTTTAGTATGAGTAAAATGACTTTTACTTTTGAAATTATACATAAACAAATGTCCTTTATATTTCTATAAAAAAATAATAGATTAGTTTCTTTATATATGAAAAAAAAAAAAAAGATTTCATGCCTAAAGCTTCAACAAAAAAAAAAAAAAAACAGAGAGAGAGAAATAGAGAAATTATAATACTAAAGTAACAAATTATAATGAAATGATGGGTGTGAAAATAAAAATGAAGCGATAAAGAATTATTAATCTTATGAAAATAAATATGGGTAATTTTAAAATAATAGGAGTTTGTAAAAAATAAGTTTGATCATTTTAAAATTACGTAGGGTGAGTATTTAAAAGGAGGTACAAGGAGTAATTAAAGGTGTGTGAATAGAACCACCCTTTTAAAAATATCTTACATTAAATTTATTTTTGATCCTAAAATTATGTTCCTTGTCCCATTTTCACCTCCAACCTTCAAAACATTACGAATTGCACCCTAAACAACACTTCTTGTCCCGAGTGGCCATTCAATCACAAAAGTGATTATTACGTGCTTAGTTAATAAAGGGTATTTCAAATAAATCACTCTTAAATAAATTCATAAGAAAAAGAAACGAAAATAAAAATTAAGTTCTCTCTCCACGAGCTTGTTTAATAATTAACAAAGTATGTGAGAATTAAATTTCTTTGAATACAACTTAAGCGCAATTAGTTTAATTTATCTTAATTAACTAAGCATGTAAGAGTCGCACAGTTGATTCTATTGAGTTTAAACAGTTTTTATTATTTTGTTTTAATGAAATGCTAAAGATGAGACGAATAACATAACTTGGAGGTCGAAAGTGAAGTTAATCCTTTATCTTAATCTGATATTGGTAGTGAATTTTGTATGGTTAGTGTCAAAATTGTATACCATGACGTGTCAGGTCAGATTCTCAGTCTACTGGATCAAAAACAACGACCCACTGTGTCGAATTTTGATCTGAACTAATTTAGAATTTGTCACGATAATCTTATGATATTCGTGCTCACAGTGTGTAAATATTAGAAGAACATTCATTATTTTTTACAGCCTAAAAACCATAACTATTGAACGCGTATGGAAGGAGAGAGAGAAATAGAAAGATATCACATATCAGAAAAATTAAAAGCGTGGTTATATTTTTTAGTAGTGGCCTTTATTTTAGGAGTCTCCAATAGTTATCAAAATTCCACTAAATTAGGAATCTAACAACTTTGCAACCGAGTCAACCCCACTATGCGTATGTGTATTTGAATTTCGATTTAAGATGACAAAATTTTTTGATATTGTAAATTTCAGATTCATCTGACAGAACCTGAAAAATAAATGTACTTATCCGTTAGATTTCCACATTCTTATGTGTATAAAGAATCAAGTAATCACCTCATGCAAATCAAAGCGAGAGATCGGAAACAAACAGAGAAATCAGGCACCGAAAGAAAGAAATTAATAAGTAAGGATTATTTATATAAATTGGTACATACATATATATATATCAAACGGGAAAGAAGTCTTTTATCACAAGAGCAGCTTAATGACTTCTAAAGAGGGGCCCAGCATCATCCTCTGAATAAATCTACCTGGCACACCGTCACACTCTACTTTTGCTTTCTGTAGTACCCCTTCTTTTATTTTTCCAATTGTCATCCAAAACCACTTTTCCTTTTTTCTTTTAATTTTTACCAATTTTTTATCGTCTCTGTTTACTGGCCCCTTTAGTTCCTTTCCTTAAAATATCATTTTCACTTGGGTAAAGACATACTTAACAACTTTAATGATTACAACACAAAATCTTTGACTGGTCTCTCTCTCTCTCTCTCTCTCTCTCTCTCTCTCTCTCTCACCACTTATACAAAGAGAAATATTGCTAGATTTGGAAATGGATACATAAACATTAATAAATTATTTGGCGCATTTTTTGGGTAAGCAGTTATATGAAAGTTAAGCTAGAAGTACAGACGAAAGATTACATATACTTATTCAGTTCAGTAATCCACTATATAGTTTCGTTCCCAATGGAAAGAAAACTGAAGTTTTAAGCCACAATAATTGATCATCACCAACTTACATAATATAGTACGTAATACATATTTCGTTAGGGCATGTGGTTTTTTGCACCTCAACCATCGTTCTAGTTTGAGTTGTACTTGGCCAATTGCATTGGGAGAGAGAGAGAGAAGAGGGTAAGCTACATATATACATGTATACATACATACAAATATATATATATATATATAGAGAGAGAGAGAGAGAGAGAGAGAGAGAAGTAGTTAATTTAAGGCGCTTTGCTGAAAGACCTTTTCAATACTATAGTCTTTAATCTTTATCAACCGTCTGGCTCACAATTTTCGACCCGCAGAAATCAACAGCTAACTAATGTCGTCAATCTTTTTTATGTGACTTATCATAGAAGAATGTGTAGTACTAAGGGCCGGGGAGCGTTTTGATTTTGCATAAAGAGTATTAAAGATCATTTGAGATTCCAAACTCATCTATTTTACCAATCGCATATGCTCTTAACGATTAAAGTTGTAGTAAAAAGAAAATGTGGGGATTCATCCCCTCATCACCCCGCCCACAAGTTCCCACATTTATATGATTCTTTCTAGCTATATATATCACACATAAATTTGTCCTTGCCACGTTCCTAGCTCTATAAATCACATGGGTTTTATTCATTTCATATTAATAAAGAGAGAGATATTAAGAAATAAATAAATAAGTAAACAGGAGAGAGAGAGAGAGAGAGAGAGAGAGAGGTGTATGTTAAACGGAGCCCTAAAGCCATGCAACCTTTCACACGATCATCCTCTGGACGAGACTAGAGAAACAAAAGAAATATAATAAAGGAAAGCAAAATTAAGTGATAAAGCAAACAGAGGGGCCAAAGGGTGGGGATACATGGGGCAATGGGCTTGTGGAAGACTGTAGATCAGTGTGGTGATCTATGAGGTTGTCTATTATATATATATATATATATATATATATATGTATATGTATTATATGTATATGTATGTGTATATGTATTAGTTGTGAAAGCATTAGATTCCCAAATTGTCGGCTCCGCCTATCATTTTACATTTTAGTTTGTGCCCACAAAAGACAAAAAGATGATCATGTTCTGCAGATTCTTGGCTTTTGTTCCCAGGTATGATTTGTAGCTTTCATGTGGGTTCTGCTACCCTAAATCCATATTCATAGATACTTATGATCTGTGATACATATATTGGCGTTTGGTAGTCACATTCCAATAATAAAGTGCAAGACATCATGTACGTACTACTGGATTATATAAATATATATATATATATATTAAAGTCTCAAGAGGAGTAGTTTAGGTTCCTAGCATAAAAGACTTCAGGCTCATTTGTTAATGAACAATACTATAGTGCACTCGTAATGTTGAGTAAATACTACTTACCCACACTCTAAAATTTACAGATAGAATTCATTTTCTATTTGCGATAGCAGTACTGCTTAATTTCGATGATACTCTTAAATATTTTTCTTTGTTAATTAGAAGTGCACCACTGGTATAATATAGTACATGCATGTGCAAAAATCAATTAGGCAGCTAACCTTAGAATCGTGCTTTCGCATAAACACTAGTAATAATTGGTCGATCTTAACAGTACATACAATGATTTTCTCCACAAATTATAGGGATTATAACCCTCTTTTTACAACAAACAGCTCATTTACTCAAGCTAACAGTAACTAGCTGTTCATACGCCGTAGCTTGAATTCTTGCTCTTCTTTCTCTTTTGTTTACAAAAAGCTTGTGAAAATGCTTTTGATTCAATTGAAGTGTGTGTGTTCATAAGTAAACAAATCGTAAAAGTAATAAAGTGTATCTAAATACAGATATCGTCTCACAGAGATTAAGTTTTTACAAGTTAAACTAAATATTGTAATTACAATAACTATAACTTTATTTAGGCAATCAAATTCGAGTACAATTAAAACAATAGAATTAACTAACAAAGCAAGTAAAGAAGTAATTTTGAAACAAGAAGGGATCGAAAGGAACTCTGATAGTATTAAGGCGGCTAGGGATCCGATTTCATCCTACCGAGCTATGCTTATTCGATGCTTAAGCTTGTACTAATTTCACTCAATTCATTAATCTTAGGTTTTTGAAAATAATTTCACTCCTTCTCCCCCAAGTGCCGAGTAAAATAGTATGCAAGACCCAGTTAAATAATATCCCTATTAGCCTAACCAAATCAAGCATTCATTAAGCAACCTAATATTGATTACCAGAATTAATTGACCTCCCGAACTCAACTAATTGTAGGTTGTGCTTTC
This sequence comes from Morus indica, assembly GCA_029231665.1. NCBI lineage: Eukaryota > Viridiplantae > Streptophyta > Magnoliopsida > Rosales > Moraceae > Morus > Morus indica. The sequence goes on along the minus strand of JACAGA010000010.1, from coordinate 328,275 downwards.
CCAAATCCAATATGTGAAAGTAACTCTTCCAAGCCTAAATCTACACATCTATATCTCTAATTCAATGGATAATCAAATTAGATAATAAGCATAGAGAAACACAAATGAATTGAAATGAAAATACATTAACAAGCATATAGAATTTTTCATAATGTAACAACAATAAAACTACATCAAACTCCTAGCTCTAAAGAGTTTAACTAGAAATCAATAATCCCATAGCATAAACCATAAACAATCCAAATCTCATATCCATGGTTTGCACACATTCAAGAAAAATACTAATTCTAGAAGATAAAAGAGAAAGGAGAAGAAGGAAATAAAACTCGTTGAAGAACAAAATCCAAATCTTCAAGCTCTCGTCCAAACTCCAGCATGCTCTCCAAAACATCATATTTTCCTCTTTTGGTTTTGTTTTTTGTGTTTCCAAGTGTTGCCGAGTGATTCTTAGCTCATTTCTATTTATACTCCCCTTAAAATTAGTACAAATGAAGCCTTAAATGACTACATGACGCGTGAAGGTGCTGCAACAAATCACTTACCCGCTGCAGCGCCATTAAAATTTTTAAGAAAACCCTAATAGCGCAGGCAAACCCACTGCAACGGGTGTTTTTCCCGCTGCAGCGGCTTTTCAGGAATCGCAGAAGAGCTGCAGCACCTCAGAAAGGCACTACAGCAGGTTTTGAAGTTGCTCAAACTGATCAATTCGCTGCAGCGAGTTCTTTTAGCTCCGTTGTAGTGCTTTAAAATGCTGATTTAACTCTATTTGCACTCCTTTGAGCTCTTTTGAAGACCTTTTATTCCTAATTAGCATAAACGTACAAAAATAATAGAATAGACACAATAAAAGAGCCAAAAAACCAACAAAATTAGCTAAGGTTGGTAATGCAAATAATTGAACTATCACTAGCACTTTTTTAATTTACATAACTCTAATTTTTTTTTCTTTTTTAGTCGTGTTGATTTTCCTCTTTCCTTTCCACCTTTTTTGGGTCGGTTCATTTAAAAAAAAAAAAAAAACAAAAATTCCTAGTAATTTTGTAACATACTTATTTTATTTGCCTCATTCTCCTATTTTCTGATACTAATAATATAATCACTACAAAAGAAAGGTAACTTTCATGACAAAAATTTAGCTCCAATATATATGATAAGAGTTAAATCCATCAGAAGTCTTTAAATTTTTTTTTTTTTTTACAATTTATTAAGAGTTTGGGGTCAAAATTGTAAATAAGGATTTAGTTGTTTATAGTTTGTAAATAAGTGTAATCAGGTGGTAGTTTTTCTCATTTTTCTTTTTGTGATGAGCTGGAGGTTTGTTGCAACAAACCACTACTCTCCTCGTTTCCAGCGTGTATAAGGACCACCTCCTACTGTTTTTCTTTTCAAGCTTTCCAGAATGCTTCACGGAACTTTTTTCAGAATCCGTTTTTGATCTCTTTTGTAATATGGTATCAGAGCAGAGACCCTCTGCGAATCTCTGAAATTTTTTTTTTTTTTTTTTTTTTTCGTTCATCTTCCTAATGACTAGGGCCGGCGGAAATCCCAGCAACCGTGTGGTCGTTGGATCTTCTTCTCCATCGGCCATGGAAGATTCAGCGAGTCCTTACTTTCTCCACAACGGAGATCACCCAGGAATCGTCTTGGTTTCTAGCCCCCTCACTGGATCCAACTACAACACCTGGAGTCGAGCCATGGTTATGGCTCTGACCGCCAAGAATAAGATTGGTTTTGTCGACGGGAGCATACCTCGGCCTGAGACTGGCGATCTGCTCTCCGGCGTGTGGATCCGCTGCAACAGCATGGTGATTTCATGGATCCTCAATGCTGTGAGTCGAGACATAGCAGACAGTCTACTGTACATTGATTCGGCAGCTGAGATCTGGATAGATCTCCACGAGCGTTTCCATCAGAGCAATGGGCCGCGGATCTTCCAGATGAAAACTCAGCTCGTGGCCTTACATCAAGGTGCTCTTGATGTGAGCACATATTTCACCCGATTGAAGATACTCTGGGAAGAGATGAAGATGTATCAGCCAATTCCAGTTTGTCGTTGTGGAGGAATGAAGAGCTGGATGGAATATCAACAGCAAGAATGTGTGATGCAGTTTCTGATGGGCCTGAATGAATCCTTTACCCAGACTCGAGCTCAAATCCTCCTGATGGATCCCTTGCCGCCTCTGACTAAGGTGTTTTCCCTTGTGGTGCAAGAGGAACGGCAGAGGGGAATCAACGGTGGGATCCCTGCTCCTACCTCCTTGGCTGTGGGAGACTCTTCTTCCTCTACAGCCCAGGCTGCTGCGGTGACAAATTCCTCGCCGAGACCCAGGAGAGACCGGCCAACCTGTACCCATTGTGGCCTGCAAGGTCATACGATGGACAAATGCTACAGACTTCATGGCTTTCCCCCGGGTTTCAAGCCAAAGCCCAGACAAGTCCAGCCTCAGCCGCATGCAAATCAGGTTGCAGCAGTGTTGACTGAAGAACGCACCTCAGACTCCACCGTCAGGGACCTCACTTCCAGCCAATGCCAGCAGCTGATTGCTCTTCTGAACTCTCAACTCCAGACCAATGCCTGCTCTGCTCCAGCGTCAAGCTTCAGTGGTATTCTTTCCCTTTCCACTATCTCCATTTTTTCTGCTGCACATTTTCCTTCCACATGCTGGTTCTGGACACGGGAGCAACACATCACATTTGTTGCTCCTTATCATGCTTTCACGATTCTAAACCCATAACCAATTCCTCGGTTTCACTACCCACTGGTCTCACCGTAGAAGTCACTCGTATAGGGTCCGTACGTTTATCGGACAACCTCACTCTCCACAATGTCCTCTATGTGCCACAATTTCACTTTAATCTGTTGTCAATCAGTTCACTCACTCAGAGCCACCGTCTGTCTGTTAATTTCCATGTTGCCTCTTGTGTGCTCCAGGACCATACTCAGGGCCGAATGATTGGGATGGGTAGACGAGAAGGAAACCTCTACATCTTGGACTCCACAAGCCTAGCCACTGATTCCTCTAGTTTTTTACCAGTTTTCCCTAAGTTGACAGTGAATTGTAATAGTGTTGCCTTAACAGAAAATGAAATTTGGCATTATAGGTTGGGACATCCCTCTTATGTAAAGATTCACACATTGAGAAATGAATTACAAATTAATGATGTTACGAATGATCCATCACACTGTTCAATTTGTCATTTGGCTAAACAGCATCGTTTACCTTTCGTTTCTTCCAATTCTTTGTCTACGTTGCCTTTTGAATTAATACACCTTGACATATGGGGACCTTTTACACCAATGACCACTGAAGGATACCGTTATTTTTTAACCATTGTAGATGATTGTACTCGTTTTACTTGGACATACTTAATTCGTGCAAAATCAGATGTCAAGAATGTTTTTCCAGAGTTTTTCACCTTAATTCACAATCAATTTAATGTGGCCATAAAATCCGTTAGGTCTGACAATGCCAAGGAATTGTCCTTCACTGAATTTTTCTGCCAAAAAGGGATCATCCCTTATCATTCTTGTATAGACACACCCCAGCAAAACTCCGTTGTTGAAAGAAAACACCAACACATCTTAAATGTAGCTAGAGCCCTTCATTTCCAATCACACATACCTCTAGACTATTGGGGAGATTGCGTTCTCACAGCGGTTTACCTTATTAATCGAACTCCCTCACCTCTTTTGTCCAATAAAACTCCTTTTGAGCTCCTTTGGAAGAAGAAACCATCATACTCACATCTTAAGGCTTTTGGTTGCTTATGCTATGGTTCCACACTTCATAGACATCGTAATAAGTTCTCCCCTCGAGCCATCGAGTCGGTTTTTCTTCCACCCGGGTACAAGGGGTATAAACTCCTTGACCTTGCCTCAAACACCATTTACATTTCTAGGGATGTAGTCTTCCATGAAACAGTGTTCCCCTTTAAAATAGACAAAATTCCAGACCCCTCCATAGACTTCTTCTCAGACCGAGTCTTGCCTTGTGCCTATGATGCAGTGTCTTTTCCTCCCGCATCAAGCACTCAACCCACTCCTTCATTCCCAACTCGTCCAACTCGTCATGTTAAACCACCTTCATACCTTCGAGACTATCATTGTTCCACTATTTCTCACCTTCCTCCTTCCACGGCTCATCCCCTTTCTCATGTGTTGAGCTATGACAAGCTATCCCATGACCATAAAGCCCTCGTTCATGCCATCTCCACCCACTTCGAACCATCCACCTTTTCACAGGCTGTTGCAGACCCGGAATGGAGAAAGGCTATGGCTGCCGAGCTTGAAGCTCTAGAACAAAATGGCACATGGTCTGTGACCACTCTTCCTCATGGGAAACACCCAATTGGCTGTAAATGGGTGTACAAAGTCAAGTACCGAGCTGATGGGACTCTAGAGCGTTACAAAGCTCGTCTCGTTGCCAAAGGATATACGCAACAAGAAGGTATAGACTATCTTGATACCTTTGCTCCTGTTGCTAAAATGGTGACTGTTAAGGTTCTTCTTGCTCTTGCCGCCATACATGGCTGGTCCCTCACCCAGCTAGATGTTAATAATGCTTTTCTTCACGGTGATCTCCAAGAGGAAGTTTATATGTCTTTGCCTCATGGCTATCACCGTGAGGGGGAGTCCTTACCTCCTAACCCTGTCTGCCGGCTGCATAAGTCACTCTATGGGCTTAAACAAGCCTCTCGCCAATGGTTCTCCAAGTTCTCAAGTGCATTACTTGAGCAAGGTTTCAAGCAAGCCGCTGTGGACAATTCCCTGTTCATCAAGAAGAGTGGAGCCTCTTTCATTGCCTTGTTAGTCTATGTGGATGACATTGTCATTGCCTCTAACGATGGGAAACTAGTAGAGGATTTCAAGCTTGTTCTTGACAGCCGTTTCAAGCTCAAGGACTTGGGAAGATTGAAGTACTTCCTAGGGATAGAAGTGGCAAGATCAAATACAGGGATTTCTTTGAGCCAGAGACATTATGCCCTGCAACTTCTTTCGGATGCTGGGTATCTCGGGTGTAAAACAAGGAAGACACCTATGGATCCAAATGTTAAACTTTCTCAAGATGAAGGAGAGTTACTTGATGACCCAGCTCAGTACAGGAGAATCATTGGGAAACTGCTATATCTCACAATAACTAGACCTGACCTATCATATTCTGTCAACAGACTGAGTCAGTTTCTTGCCAAGCCAAGAGCTCCTCACTTGAAGGCTGTGCAGCAGGTTCTCCAATATGTCAAAGCAACAGTTGGACAAGGGATTCTCCTTTCCTCTAATTCCTCAGTTCACTTGAGAGGTTTTGCAGATTCAGATTGGGCTTCCTGCCCGGACAGTAGAAGATCCATCAGTGGATTCTGCATTTTTCTTGGAGACTCGCTGGTCTCTTGGAAATCCAAGAAGCAACATACTGTTGCTAGGTCCACAGCTGAGGCAGAGTATAGGTCGATGGCCAACGCAACATGCGAGCTTATGTGGATGCTATCCTTGCTGAAGGACTTTGAAGTTGATCACTCAAGACCAGCAGTATTGTATTGTGATAATGAGGCTGCTCTCCATATAGCAGCCAATCCGGTTTTCCATGAGAGAACCAAACATATAGAGATTGACTGCCATCTTGTTCGAGAGAAGATTCAAAACGGAAGCTTGAAGACTCTGCATGTAGCTTCACAACATCAAGTTGCAGACATAATGACAAAACCTCTCTTCCCATCACAGTTTACTTCTCTTCTGGGCAAGATGGGAATTCAGAACATTCATTCTCCATCTTGAGGGGGAGTATTAAGAGTTTGGGGTCAAAATTGTAAATAAGGATTTAGTTGTTTATAGTTTGTAAATAAGTGTAATCAGGTGGTAGTTTTTCTTATTTTTCTTTTTTTGTGATGAGCTGGAGGGTTGTTGCAACAAACCACTACTCTCCTCGTTTCCAGTGTGTATAAGGACCACCTCCCACTGTTTTTCATTTCAAGCTTTTCAGAATGCTTCACGGAAGTTTTTCCAGAATCCGTTTT
>JACAGA010000010.1:280026-322166 GCA_029231665.1 Morus indica | reverse complement strand
CAACACATTGTAATATTCGGTGATATCCAAATTTCCTTGCCGACTATTCTTAAGTTTATTCTTTATCTCGAAAACCTGTGAGGCATTTTCGAAATCCGAATAATTCTCTATGACAGTGTCCCATATGGCATTGGTAGTGCGAAGGAATAGATAGGTGCGGCTGATATGTGACTCCATTGAGTTAATCAGCCATGCCATAACAATGGAATTATTGAGTTCCCAATTTTCGTAGGTCGAATCCGTCGTATTAGGACGCTGAATCTCGCTTGTGATGTAGTCAGTTTTTCCTCTCCCTTAGATCACCATCAGGACCGATTGGGACCATTGGAGGAAATTCTTGCCATTCAACTTGTGATTCGTGATCTGCAGTGACGATCCCTATCCAAAGGATTGTGTGACCACGGACGATGTGACTGGGTCGGATGTCGTAGAGGATGACACATCCTTAACGGAACTGCTTGTCTCCTTCTCTGAACTCATTGTCGTGAGAACCACAATCAAGACGAGAAGACATAAGGTTTTCGAGAGTATGGCTCTGATACCATAAAAGTGAATTTGGAGGAAGAATTACTTTTCTTCAATATATTTCAGAGAGTGATACAACATATATATACACAAGAGTCTGTTCTACAGAGAAGGGAAAAAGCCTACAGAAAAGACAACTAGAAACTAACATCCCTAAAAATTTGCCATACATCATAATCTTGTTAACTTCCCAAAGTAATCGGGAAATATAACAAGTCAATCATTCCAAATATGGAATGATTGATATTAGGTAATAACCGAATATTCCTACACTATCAGACTTCTATTTTTATGGCTTTCTTTAACGCACATCTAGCATATGTAATGTACAAAATTAGGAAATACATACATACGCCATAATATAATAATAAGTGTAACTGTTTTCCATCAGTTATAGGATCATCTCATAATGCTTAATCCAGTTTTTGCACCCATGTCTGTGTTTTCTGGGCTTAGGTATGTTGCTTTGGTAAATTAAGATGTCTCAGGTTTTATAGACTTCAAAGTTTAAAGTCACCTTTAGGGTTAACCAACTTAGTCGAAGTGAAAAACCAAGTCAAAAGTGCACCATCTCTTCCATGACTTGGGGCGTGAATAGTAAATAGTGGTGAAACATAACCTGCCTTTGATGTCATACATGTAATAAGAACATATACCATATGGCAGCAAAAATACATTTCTGAACTTGTAAAGATTTACATTGAATGAAGATTGTGCAATTTCTTTTTCTTTCCTTCTGTTCTTTACTAATCACGCCCATAATTTTGTGACTGAGTTTTTTTTTTTTTTTTTAATTACTATTTTCATCTGGATGTGATATGTTGGCACAAATTCATCAAATATAACATTATCTGTTAGTTCTTATCAGATTGATAGATCCTCAATTCAAGGTCATTGTTTTCACAAGTACTAAACTACTATTTTGACTTTCATTGTAGATAGTCATTCGCTCCGTGAGATCAACTTGGATAAGGTGCGGGGATGGAAGCCTTTCTACAAGTTTGGGCAACATAGGGGGTTGGCTTATCATATTCTTTCAAATAAAAGATCACAAATGCAGATGTCAAATGTTGAACTTAATAGCATGGAGATGGTAAAAGTAGGGTATGAAGTATATGCAGATGGGCCTACCAGGGTTCTGCGGTTTTGTGAAATTGCTAAAAGCCATAAGAGAGAAACTGTGTACCAGTCATGTGAGAAAATTGAAATGAGGGTTCCTCAATTTACAATCGAGCTACTTGAACAAGGGAAGCAGGTTAGTGTGCACTATGTGATATGCTTACTTTACTAAACTAGTAGTTACGGGTTGGCCAACTCTTAGATTTTAGGTCCCTGAATAGGATGGGAATACTTTCTTCCAATCTCTTATTCCTTAATTACTTGATCAATTTACAACACCATCCAGGATTTTGCATTTTAATATACCACCTATTGATTTCTAGATTTCAGATGACTGAACTAGTTTCAATTGAGCGAACAATTTTTGTCAAATGAAATACACTACTTGATGTCATACTTTTTATAGGGTGGAAACGAGTGGGAGGCATCTCTTTATACACCCATTGTTGCTGCAAGGTTGGGAAATTTTTGTCTTGATTCTCTGCTTACTGATCAGCAGAAATATAACTTGATCAATTTAGAGGTACCATCTCTTAAAAACTAGAACGGCACAATTATCTTGTCTGAAGGTTTTCTAATAATTTTAAGAACGTTGTTTCTTCAATTTATTGGTCCAGTAGCTGAAAATCGGGGATCACCCTACTCCTGCCTTTTCTTAAACCTCTCCAGCCCTGGCCTGGGTCTGAACCAAGGATTTGAGACACCTCGTGTCTTTCTACACGGCCACCACTGGGCTGAAGGGCATTTTTTCTTTTAAATTAATCATGCTAATGCTTAAGTTTATGTGTACAGTCTTTGACTTTGGAGCAGAAGTGGGTTGGAGCTCCTTTTGCAGCTATGCTTCGAAGACATCAAGCAGACCATACAGAAGCAAATGATTGCATTCTTAGAATTGTCTGTGTTCTGCTGTCAACCAGTTCTGACGTTATACAAATTCAATACTCTTCTATAGCTCTCCAGGTAAAATTTAGGGAAACGACATCCAGTTTTTATTTTATTTCTATTATTAACTTTTTTTATTTGTTTATTTCTTTTGTCTGCCTTGCTTGCATAGCTCTCAAAATTGTGATGAATTGATATTTCTAATTGAAGTCATAAATTGGCTGAAGCATAGTTGTTTTATGCAGCCCATTGCTTTAAAACTTGATGAGGAGACACTGATGAAAGTGGTCCCCTTTTGGAGGACATCTCTTAGTGATTCAGTGAGTAGTCAGTATTACTTTGATCACTTCGAGATCCAGCCAATAAAGGTTTGAATTCTGATGCCTTTTAACTATCTATTTCTGTTCATTTCATAATAGATTCTTGATTGGTTGTAATGCTTTATTGTAACTACACGTCATGTTCAATATCTTTTTAGATTATTGCAAACTTTCTTCCTGGGGAATCATATTCAAGTTATAGCTCAGCCCAGGAGACACTGAGATCTTTTCTGCACAGTGTCATAAAGGTATGGCATGTGCTTTGACAAAGAATTATTTTTCTCACACTTCAGCAGTTAAAGCTCTTTCCAGCTCTTTTATCTCCTCACAGAAGTTTTGCTTTTTTCTTTATCCCATCTTGTACTTCTTTAGGTGCCTCCAATAAACAACATGGTTGTCGAGCTGAATGGTGTCTTGGTCACTCATGCTTTAATAACATTGCGGGAACTGTGTATCAGATGTGCAAAACATTACTCATGGTAAAAGTATCATGTATTTTGCCTTAATTTTGTTATTTCATGTAGCATTCAAGACATTTCTCAACATAACTACCAAAAAAAAGACATTTCTTAACATGATATGACACCATTCAGGTACGCCATGAGGGCTATCTATATTGCAAAGGGAAGTCCATTGCTGCCTCCAGATTTTGTGTCCATGTTTGATGACTTGGCTTCCTCTTCCCTTGATGCCTTCTTTGATCCCTCCCGTGCGTTGACGAATCTTCCAGGTCTTACTTTAGGTATATTTTCTGCTCTTTCATTATCTTTATCCCTTATTAAGCACCTTTGTTTCATGTAAATTACCCTTTTTTTCCTTTATTTTTCCTTGTAAGTCATCTCCAAAATTACTGTTCTTTCCTCTGTTGATTAGGTACTCTTAAATTCGTCAGCAAATGTATTGGTCGTAAAGGATTCTCAGGAACAAAACGATACTTCGGTGATCTAGGAAAATCGGTAAGTTGAAATATCAAAGGATAATGAATACGATGGCCTGCCACCGTGCTCACCAACTATTTATGGTGCCTTTGCAGTTGCAGACAGCGGGATCTAATGTGCTTTTTGCTGCAATCTCTGAAATATCAGATTCTGTTCTGAAGGGAGCAGAAGCAAGTGGTTTTAATGGAATGGTATGATTAGTTCTTTAAGTGTATATCATGTGTAGATTATAAGTTTTGGTTAATCTATTAGGATTGTCAAGCTTTAGTATTTTAACATTCGCATTTCGGTGTTTATGATTTTTTCTAGGTGATTGGGTTTCATCAAGGAATACTGAAATTGGCTATGGAGCCTTCATTGCTGGGGACTGCTTTGATGGAAGGTGGCCCAGATAGAAAGATTAAACTAGATCGAAGTCCTGGGGTTGATGAGGTAATATTTATTCTATGTCTCCACTTTCTCTTCCTATTGGAACCTTAAACCCATTGTCAAAAATCTTTTATATGGAAGTCTGTTTTTATTGTAGAAGTTCTATTCACACGAGTTTTCCCGGCCTTGCTGTAAAATTCATGTTTACTGTTCTTAGTAGTTAAAATTGAGCTAAGCCCCTGCTCTTATGAAAAGCTAGATTCTGCTGGAAAATATACCGCTGAACAAAGTTTCGTTGGAATTTTGCAGTTATACGTTGAAGGATACCTGCAAGCAATGTTGGACACACTGTACAGACAAGAATATCTGAGGGTCAGGGTCATTGACAATCAGGTAATAATAAAGAACAAATACAAAGTTCTGTTAGAAATTAGAATCACCTTTTTTCTTCTTTCGGAATTAGATGAGACCACAGAACTGGCATTGATTTCATGCGTCACCTGTACACCGTAGCCTACGCACTGGACCTCATGTAGAGTTCATCAGTCTGTCATATAATGTCTGGGTTTCTTTCGACAGTCGTAGAATCCAGTATTTCACACCCTCCCTCTTCGTACCCTTATCCTCTTTGTTACTATTGTGGTCAAGGTTTTTTTTTTTTTTTTTAATGTTATTATTATTTTTGATAGATAAGATTTCAACAGGAAATGCTTTCTTTGCTGGATAATCATGTTATCAGTGTTTATACTAATCATGTCTCTGTTTAGGTTTACCTCAAAAATCTACCCCCAAACAATACTCTTATAGAGGAGATCGTGGATCGTGTGAAGGGCTTCCTCGTGAGCAAGGCATTATTAAAGGGAGATCCCTCCAGAACTTCTCACCCCTTACGTCATCTTCGAGGAGAAAGTGTAAGTATCTACCTTTCTTCCAATTTGAACCTGAGAGTTGCGTCTTTTTTTTTCTTTTTTGTAATCTAGATCAAATCAATTTCATTTCTTTTCCTTTAGTTTTAGGTGCTTGTTGGTAAACATGCTCAAACTCTCCACAATCTGATGAAAATTTTTTCGATATCCCAACAGTTGAAAAGCCTGTTAGGTTAATTTGGGTTGCCATTCTTAGAAATTGCATAACTGATGTACTGTCTTTTCACCGCCCTCAAGCAATTTTACGCCTGATTGCTTTTTAAGTAACTAAAGTACGAGTAATTGCTCAACAGGAGTGGAAACTTGGACCAACTTTACTGACATTATGTGAGCACCTATTTGTGAGTTTCGCCATTCGCATGCTTAGGAAGCAAGCTAACAGGTTCATAGCTGGCATCAAGTGGAAGAAAGATTTGGTCGGCGACGATCAGAAAGCGATTACTCCGACAACTGCAGACAGCCCCGAAGAGGATCAGAAGGTTAGGTTCATCTGGAGAATGGGAATTGGAAAGTTTGTGTTGTCAGGCATTGTAGCATATGTAGATGGACGTTTATGTCGTTGTATTCCTAACCCCATAGCTCGACGCATTGTAAGTGGTTTCTTGTTGACTTTTCTTGACAAACGTAGCGATGAGTAGACTTTTTTTTTTTTTTTTCTCATGTACATAACTCTCTTTCTGTATATCTTCTTGGTTAAAAAAAAAATCAAGTTGAAATCTTTGCAAAAAGGATAAAGAAATAAACTTGTGTAGCATTTTTTGGTGTGGACCAAGCTTAATCAAGAATCGGAAATAGCACGCATTCATCAATCTTGTTTGGTGTCAATCTCTATAGTTTTATGTGTATCAATTCCAAATGAATTGGTATTCAAATAATTACTTTTTTTTAGTAGCAAACATTTCAATTCTATGTACCATCCATCTTGTTTCAATTGTTTTCTGCTCAAAAAGGCCCTCGGTTTACATAGAAAACCCACTGAATTGGCCGCCCATTGTTTTGCGACTTGTGGGACTTGTCTTGGAGTCACTTTCTTGTTCGCTGTTGCCATCACAAAAACCTTCTTTTTTTCTTTTTCGGATAAAGAGGCAAATTAAATGGTCATAAATTTTTTAAAATTAACAAAATGACCGTTTCTTTAATTAACTAAATAGTCAATTATTGATTAAGTTATTAATCACTGATTGATTAATGTTAATCATTGATTGACTTAAGTTTATCAGTAATTAACTTGATGATTTTATTATCAATCAGTATTAGTTAATAGGGAGATTTTTTGATACGTCGGTGTACCGGTAGTTTAAAATTTTTTAATTATAAAATCTGCGTATTTTTTTATTTTTATGTGCTTTCCTGACGGACAAAAAATCTAACTTACAGGTTCTTAATTAATAATTAACTGAAAATAATTAGTAATTAATCAATTTTAATTAACAAATTACATGCTTATTAATGATAAATTATAATAACAAATATGAATAAATTATAATAATAAATAAGTTAATTATTGATCGTCAATCCATCATTGATTGATTACTTAAAAAAAGGTCATTTTGCTAAAATAAAAAAGTTTAACTATTTATTTAAATTTTTTTGGCTATTTATTAAAAAAAGATAGTTAAAAAACAATCATTACCAAATTTTCTCTTTTTTCCCACTCTTTTTCTTGGGTGTGTAGAAATCCTCCCTGAAACTTCAAAGTAACCTTAACTAACACCAACTATAACATTACCTAATAGTTTCAGATTGATTAATAAGTCGCTCATAACTCCATTACAACGGTCCCTTTTAGTTCTTAGGTTTTGAAAAGAAAAAAAAATGAATAAAAATTTAAATTTTGTATAAAACAAAAAATACTATAACAAAAAGATTTTTACATTAATTCAAACCTATAAGATAAACGCAGGGTAAACCACCGATTCCAGTATTAAGTTTAGCCCAGTTGTCTATATACATAGTTAAAAATGCTAGTCTAAACGTGTACTTCCAGTGTTCTATTGATAGTTGTTACCAAATAATTTGTCGCCGGTTGGCCAAGGCCACCAGCACTAGAAACACATGTTATGCACATATAAGTTACATGTTGAAGAAGCATACGTGCACACCATAAATAAGCATTGGATAAAACTCTCCACGGGTACGTTGTCTTAATGTTCACAATAAATGGAACAACAGACAAAAAAAAAAAAAAAAAAATCCGTTCTGTCCGTACGTGTTCAGGCAGACAGCCGCCAAAGCACACGGTATTGCCAACCCTTGTCAGCCCATACCGCCGTGGCTCCCTCCAATGTTGTGATTTTTCAGAACCGATTGTGGTCCAGCTTTTTTTCTTTTTTCTTTTTTTTTTTTTTTAACAAGAATTATGAAAGTGATGGTTATTTCAAGAGTTAATATTGGTTCTCTAAAAAATATCTCATGGATATCATTAGTTTTGTTTTGTTTGTTAGTTTTTCCTTTTTTTTTATTTTTTATTACGGTCAACAATAGAATGATTAATATGATAGTAACACAAGAAATACGGGAAAAAAATAAAAAGCTAATATCTTTTTAAATTTTTTTTTATAAAGTAAATTATTTAGTGATGTATTAAGAAAAATCACTCTAGTGTAAAGGAGTTCAGAAAAACAGGGTAACTACAGCCACGTCGTTGCTGGAGTTGTATAAAAGTTTCAGGAGATTTTCAATTAAATTCTCATTTTCCTCACTGAAAAGTTTTAACTTATAAAAGTTATAAATATATAATTTTTTTGTTTAAAAATATGCGTATAGATATAGATATCGTTTCACTTGACAGATTCGTTAGAAAAGAAATACAAACAAAAAATTATTAATGCCATTAATATATAGAAAAAATTAGGTTGATGGCAGATTTTAATCATCCCATTCAAATTAATGTCCTTTTTTTAGAGAGAACTAGCATTTTTTATAGTAGTGAATTACTAATACATCATAATTCACTATTGGTACATAATGCTTTATCATTTACTTATTAATAGTTTATCATTAATAAACCGATAAATTATTAATTTAAATTAATTTATCACAAATTGATGATAAATTAATATATCATTGATTTGTGACAAACGACCGTTTCTCTAATTTTACGAAACTTCCCACCATAGAAATACAAAAATCATTTTTTGTACATATATCTCATACAAAGGTTCGTTAAAGTGAGCTTTTCTTTTCTTTTCCTTTCAATGCTGTAAAAGTGAGAATTAGGTTGTTGGGTTATGTTGCATGTTCCATCTAAAATCTTGTTTGAGAAATGAATATTCTGTTGTTCTAGTGCTCTGTTTAGTTACTGATCCATCATTAAGAGTTAAATTATAATAAGCTTAGATTAGCAAAATAATAATAATAATAATAATAAACTTAGTGCATAGTCGCACGTTTGATACAATAGCATAGGAACATAATTCATACATATACATGGATTATATGCATATATATATTTTATATATTGATTGAGCCAATTATTATTATCCACCTATAATTGCAATGTAGCCACCAGCCGCTTAGCTTGCTTCGTATCAGCCCCACTCAAAACCATTAAAAAACACACACACACACACGTCAGATCCATTTACTAATAGAAAAACCACTGGCTTGGAGGACCCAGAAAGCCCCAAAAACCACTCACAAAATGAATAACAAAAACATTATACGCAAAAGTTGATGGCAAACTATCAAACGTCTCTCACTTTTTCTGCCTATAAATTAGAGCCCTCTCCTCCTTTGTGACACTCTCAATTACACCTTTGATTTCGTTCATTTTTTCCTCCAACAACAAAAATGGCTTTCGTCATATCCGAAGCTCAACAATCTTTCTCTCATTCAGAGGCCGAGAAGGTGACTCAACAAGATGATAGACCAAGTCCCATCACAAGCCAACTTTACTTGAAATCTTCTTCTTCTTCTTCTTCTTCTAAGGCTAATCTGAACAAAGATGTTGTACTCAGACGCATTCGTCACCACAAGTGCTTGAACAAAGTTAGAAGTGCATTTCAAGGTCTTCTTGTGAGTTCTGATTCTGAAGAAGCTCAGCAGAAATGGCTAGACCAGAATGACAGCTTTTCCTCTCCTTAGATTTGGTGCCTTACACAAAACATTTTGGTATTATATTTCTTGGTGCCTTTTTATCACTTCTAGAAGGAATTCCTGTTGTGGGTGTTTATGGAAGATATTGTAGAGGAGATTAGATGATCCATAATGTAAGAAACAAGTTTGTTGCTAATTGCTTGGTCGAGCAAATGAATTTCCACTTCTCATGACTCGTGATCACTGTATTAAAAGTTTTTTCTTGAAGATCCAAGTGAATTTTACCACTTCCTCTCTCCCTCTAAGTGGAGAGAGATTATGTATTTAGTTTATATTGTTCGGTTATTTTTAGAATCAATAAATATTTTTTGGTTATATTTCTGTTTGTGTACTAATTTAAGATTTTAAGAGGAAGATCAAGAACCTGTAGTAACACGACTTCAGTCTTCAAGGAGTTGGAAGAGTTATTGACCCATGGTCTTTTAGTTTATGCACATGATAAAGCGCCGAATAGTATGTTTCTTCAACGTTTTAATTCGGCAAATAGTATATTTTTTAAACGTTTTTAAAGTAAATACCATAATTTTGAAATGATTGAAGTATGTTGGTTTTAAGAATATGCTATTTACTACCATTACTGTTATGGATAAAATCAGTCTGTTCAACATAATTTTGAAATAAAATTAATGGCGGTGGATAAGTGGCAAAAAAAGTAGCCACTGAAAGGAAGCAATTATGCAGAAAACTCCATGAACGGTAAAGTTTTCAAGATAAAACCAACTTTTCTGCAACTCAAAGGACATTCTCTTTAAAGTCAAGATCTCAGGAGATGGTGAACAATGAAACAAAAATGGAAAATCGCACATTCATTAAACTAAAATTCATCATTCCATCATTACAAAAATGAGCTCTTGGTGGAGCAAAGTTTTTTTTAAAAAAAAAAAAAATCAAAACGACATACATCACTTGTTTTGTTCAGTTTTACTTTAACAAGCCAGAGGAAGAAAGGAGGCGCAATGCTTTGTGGGAGTTTTTCAACACTGCATTAGATCTTGGTACTTGCATTTTCCTTTTCTTCAAGAACTCCAACGAATTCTGTAAGCATTGAGCAGGTGGTATCTCGTTCAACAAAACAGTATCCGCCCTGTACACCACAAGTTTCAACAAGTTAATAAAATCCCATTTCACATGCATAGTCATTAGTGGTTACATCTATATATATATATATATATATATATATATATATATATTATCTCTCTCTCTCTCTTTTATGTACTCACCCTGAGCTTTTTGGTTTTCTCTTCTTTTTGGAAGTGCGCTTTAATTGAGTCTTCTCATCATCATCAGAGTCTGATAAGAACACTTGTCTGTGGACCAAACACAACCCATTTGATTATTAATACTTTACTTACATCTCGATAACGAGGTCCGTAATTCAAAAGGAAAAAAAAAAATTCTGATAAGGATTAGAAGACATACTTCTCACGAGAAGCCAACATCTGAACAATCTCATTTGGTAGCATGCCCTCTCTGCCACTAGATTCTGTTGGTGTTTCAGTCTCGGACACATCTTGGCTATGTACACTTTCAACCTTTTGAGATGGCCTTGGTGTTTTCCTTTGCGCCCATAATCTACGGCGATCTTTTCCTTCACGAACAACTCTACACACCGTCACAACCCATCATAATTTGGCTTCATTCGTTTCGCAATTCGAATCACAACTCAAAATTTTTATTAGTGTTTTCTTTCACAAAAATTCAAATTCAACTTTTTTTTTACTACAATGTTTTCTCTCACATAAGTTCACTTTTCAGCATAAATTCTCAAACTCGAACCCGCAAAATGAACGGGACCAAAGTCCCCTCAAATCAAATTTGCTTGGACCCAAAAGAAAAATATATGCATTTTATTTTACTATGCATCAAACTTAGTAAAATTCCCAATCTCTACCATTTCATTCACAAAATACAAAACACTGCACAAATGACTTGCTGGAACTAAAAATTTTTCTCAATCATCTAGTTCAGTATTAAGACCCATCGCTCACTAAATGGCACAATTCAACCAAAAATTTCCAATCTAATAACTCATTCAAAAAATATATATATATATATATATATCTACTAATTATTCTACTACTTTTTTACCGTTACATGTGCGTGAAAATCCTTTCCTTACTTGAAAATGGGAAAACAAAATTTATAAACTTCTACACCAACTCCTAAAAAACATTGCTAATTAATCTGGCTAAAAATTCTAGAGACTTTTCCATTACACTAAAAATTTGAAATTTTGATTTCCATTATCTATGCGACTAACAAGAACATATACATACATATATATGTATGTATGTATGTGTGTATGTATATGTATGTGTGTAATATATTTTTATATATATATTTTATATATATATATATATATATTTACATATATACAAATTCAAAAGGTGAAATGAACAGATGGAAGCGTACCTAGCCTTATTCTCCTTCTGAACTTTGGTTATTACTTCGTCTTGCTGTATTCCCTGTACCAAAAACCAATCAAAACACGAATCATTCTTTGTTTTCGATTGAAAAATTGGAATTTTCAGCTGATTAGATAAACACGGAAATGAATCCCAGGAAAAATAAATAAATATATAAAAACCTGCTCTGCCGTAAATTCTTCTGGAGCATCAGAGTCATAGCCCTCGTTGTCCGACATTGAGATTGAGGTTCGTCTAGGGTTTAAGGTGTTTTGCAGTGAGAGAGAGGGAGAGAGAGAGAGATAGAGTTTTGGGCTACAGTATATAGAGTAGACGGCGAAGATTCTAAATCAAGGGCTTTGGTGAAAAATATTTCATTGGGCCTTGGAGTTAAACTTCGGCTTAATAATGAAGAGACAAATGAGGCCGATCATTGGCCAAACTATTGGACCCAAGCCCAGAGGTAACACGCTCTATCTCTTTGATTAACAGTGACAGATACCGGATAATAACTATATTAGAGATTATAACTATCATATTAGAATTATTTTTAATTTACGTATATTTTTTTATAAAAAAAATATTATAGTGAATCATGAATCATGATTCGAATCAGAGAACGAATCCTCCAATCAAACGGGCAGTCTTGTTTGTTTCACTCGTTTAATTTAGTTTGAATTATGAGTCTAATTTGAATTTGTATTTAATAAGCATTCAATCAAAATTATATATATTTTTTGAATTGTGTTAAACTATCTAACTTAGAGCTTAACCTCCTCCTAAAATTCAACTGTTTAAACCATTTTTAAACAATATAAAGATGTCAATTCAAACTATAATTTAAATCACACAGTTTAAATTTTTATGTTTGAATAAAAATTTCTAAGTCAATAAAAATCGAACCAATAAACCAAAGAGGGGCTTAGTGAAAAATGCATAAATTAAGAATAAAGGGTAAAAATTTAAACTTATGCACTTTAAGAGTAAGTTGAACAATTTTCTCTTGATTTTAATCAAGCACTATTTGGTTCGACAATTTAAAATGTTTCGTGTTGATTTGAACAGAAAAATCCGAATTGTATAGTTTAAATCGTAGTCTGAACTGGCATTTAGCATATGGTTGAATGTTAAGTTTGACCAGGGAAAAAATCTAAATTTTTTTATGATAGTTGTGAAAAGCAAAGAGAATGTACATCTTTTAAATGAGCAAAAATAGTTTAAACAGTAGAACATTAAGGAGAGCTAAATTATCAGTCGGATAACTCCCCGTTCGAATGAGAAACATAATTTAGACTACATGTTTATCAAACACATGTTCAAGTTGTACTCAACGTTCAAAGTGAGTTGAATTAAGCTAAATTGATGAAATAAACGTGGGTTAAGTAAATAGGTGATTTAAGTGGTCAGGTGAATGTTCACCGGGGTTCAGATACTGCTGATTTCATTTTTTGTGAAAAGAAAAGAAAAAACAGAAAAGCAATGAGACTTTGGACGGTGAAAAGATTGTCCAAATATAATTTGGAAAAATCCCTTTTCTAATAATAATATTGGAAAGATTAGCAAAAAGAATAATATTGGAAAATAAAAGTCAATAGGATCACATGGTTTTATTCATTTCTGTGGTCTCCGTCTATTGTATAATACTTATAATTATCTATTATTATAATTATTATTACACTGGGAAAAGTGAATTGAACTTTATATCTGCATATTAAAAGTTATAAAAGTAGTATAGATTTACTATTAAAATATATTTGTAATCACATCCAGGACTTTTTTGTTTTTTGTTTTTTTTTTTTTTGCTGAAGGGTCAGGACTTGTTTTAGCATAAGTTGTCTCGTTGTATGAAAATGATGTACATTCAGAAGTCGTTATATTTACGTTTTCTTCAAGGGACAATTTATTCCAACGATTAATCAAAACTTACGTACTGAAAACAAATATCATTTTATATTAAAAAAATATTATTTTAGTAAAATTAAGCTCATTAAGATAACTTCTGAAGAAGCATGTCATTTTCTGTTCATCTGATGTCTGGTGATCATATGCAATTTGCCAATTCTGCGTCTATTTCACCCTTGACGGTAAAAAAATACTCCATTGTCGGTAAGTTTTATTATTATTATTATTATTATTATTATTATTATTATTATTATTATTATTATTTTGGTTGTTGTTGCTGGTGGAATAATAAACAAGTTGTTGCACTAGCTCCAATAACCGATTAGTGAAGCGGGTATGGCAAGTTGAGCCATCTCAAAAAATGATTAAGCTTTTTGACGTAGAAAATTATATCATTATATTCCATACTCGAATAGCTACACGACATTGTTATATATATGACATATAGTTTGGTACGAGCTATAGGATATTGAATATTTAGAAATATTTTGATGAATTATTCTTTTGAATTTAATAAAATTTTACAGAGAGTTGACTATTAAAATTTAAATAGAATTTTAATGAATATCGTCATACAAGTTATCAATTAAGGATAATTTTTTAAAATTAAGAGTTTAGGAGACAACTTATCAATTTATTAAGAATTAATGTCATTGAAACGCAAAATCCTTTTATTTTTCAGCTACATGTCTATAAGTATGCTAAGCTACCATGTATTTCTTTAAGCCAAAAAAAAAAAAAAGAAAAAAAAAAAGAAAAGAAAAAGCTACCATGTATTTAACCGTAATCAGAGTTGAATTCTAATGTAAGTATGTACAACAAAATAAGATGAATATGTGTTAGATTGTGATGTTACACAATCTTGTATGATAGTAAACTTGATGATTGTGCTTTTCCATGGGAAATGAGTTTTTACGGGAATAAAGGAGGAATTTGTTAGGATATAACAAATTAATTATGTTACATTGACTGGACATAACCACATGGACATAAATAAACATGATATAGATTTACATATAAGAATTAACCGTCCTAATTTTATATTACTGAGAACAATAAAATCGCAAAAAGGAATCAAACATAAATAAATGTAAGATTTATAGATGTTTGTCTTAATATGAGACTGCGTACTATTTTCAGTCACTAAAGTGATCCATTATTATAAAAAAAAAAAGTTTATAAGAGAAAAATCACACACCTCACAACATTTGTGTTTTCTCTAATCTCTAATTTATAAGTGTGAAATCTTTAAATTAAGACAATTGTGAACGGTGAATCTTTTTCTATAAGACAATAATTAGTATGACAATAATTAGACTCCACAACCTAATATTACAAATGTGTTATTTCTTCCTCATGAGAAGGTTGGCTTTCCAAAATGGAATACAAGTTCATTATCATATGTGGAGCTATCACATATTAGATGATTGCTATATACACTCGGTTTGAAAGCTTTTCCCCAACTTGAAAATAAAAAATTATTATTAGCTCGTTTGATTTATAAATTTAAATAAAAAAAATTAAATATAAATATAAATTTTATGAGAAAAAATAATGTAATAAAAACATAGTATATGAATTCTCCCACAATGGGTTAACATACCTAATTTCTCAAAGTTTAAACAATGCAAGCTTTGAGCCACCCAATTTGTAAAAATCAAAAGGAGCATGTTAGATTTCCTCTTCTAGCATTTGACTAGGACAACAAATATATATATTCGATTAAAATCAAAAGATAACTAATCCCGTGAAATGAGGGTCAAACACCCCATATGTTGTAGACTCCGGCAGTCAATCATTTTGGCTGCTATAGACCGTATCTAGGGTAACTTTTGGGCCAATATAACAATAAACTACAAAAGTCTAGGCATCTTATAATAATTTGCTTTCTCAATTATGATACCCAGAAACCACGTTTGAAAAAAGCTAGCATCAAACGACATTTTTCCCGACAATAAGGATCATGAACTAGAATAATGCTTGATCTAATTGATTTTAGTTGAGCTTTGTTCTCTTCATTATGAGAGTATAGAATAAATTTCATCCAATTGGAAAGGACAAGGTTATTTTTATATCTTTGCATGAGTTGGAAATATCGTAAAAAGTGTTGTCATTAATATATGCTAACCACACGTTTGAAATTAATCATGTTTTTATTTTTTTACGTTTTTTGATAAGTAAAAAATAAAAACGTTTTTAAAACGACGTAGAAATGAAAATATTTTTTTAATTTAGTATAAAATGAGAGAGAAATGAAAAATGACTTTTAGTCGTTTTTTAATTTTTGTTTTCGTTTTCGTTTTCTTCTCTATCGAGCAGAGAGAGATATTAATGATATTTTTTTTATAATGAAAATAATCTCTTGATAAAACTACTAAACGTATTTTTAAAAATAATTTATGTCTGAGATTGAAAACGTTTTCATTTTTATTGTCATACAAAAATAAAATAAAATCATTTTAGAACGTGTTTCAAACGTGCTAGATATGTTTTAGTTTGGGAATTTGGGGCCCTAACACTTTTCCTAGCCACACAGATAATTGTCATATATTAGGCAACACAGAATAATCAATAGAGGATGGCATGGCTTGATGGTTTTCGCTCAAATCTCTGTGCTGGTCAATAACCGAGCTATATAGATGATTGTCATTTTTTTTTTTTTTTTGCTGGGAAAAAAGAAATAGTCGGTGTCATAAGACCCATTCAACATCTATGGAAGGAATCAATGATCCCACCAGTATAATAATCAACCGACTTTTTTTAGGATGAATACCGATGATTGCTTGCTGATTGTGATTCTACATTCCATGGCCTTCTTTGGTAATTTTGGCCCCATTTTCAGGGTATTTATGTACAAGTCTGAGAAATCAAAATTCCGTCAAAAATATATAAAAAAACAGGGATATCCCCGTCATTTTTGAAAAGTTTGACAGTGAAGGTTTTTTTGTCGTTCGTTTGGGTCAAGCATAGGTCCCTGCTTGTATAAAGAAAAGTCTGTTCCCCTATATATGATGCGTGAAGGAAGGAATTTATGTTTGTTCTTTTCCCTTGAATCTAATCACGAAAATGAAACTTCATTTATTTTCCGTTGCATATGTGGTAGCAAATACAGGATTTGAAACGTGAATTGTCTATTTTTTAGCAGTAAGATGCACACGACGTTTCTCCTATACTTACACTGTGTTAGTTTAGCATTTATGAGTTAGATTTTTCAAAAGTTTGATACATAATGTCGACCCCGTTCACTCCACCGATTTGAGTTTAGAATTTGAGTTTTACTACAGTAAAAAGTTTTCAGAAATAATCACATATAACTTTTTTATTACAGTAAAAAGCTCTCACATAGAATCACATCTCAATTCAAATTACAAACTCGAATCAGCGAAATGAACGGATAATTATGAGCCTTAATTAATGTATGTTTGACTTATTTTCCTCTTAGAAAAGTAACTAGAATTCGAAGATTTCTAGGGTAAGATTAGAAAAAATTAACTATTATTAGATTTTTATTTTTAACTATTAAATTTGTATCAAATTCTTTCTATTTTATATATCTTCTCATGTGATTTTGATAAGATTCAATAGTTAGAAATGTGAAATGTCAGACCACTAGAATTTTGTGATGAGATAAGAAAAAAATTCCTATCCACAAGACACCGTCTTAAAATGCAAATCACACTATCAGAATATATATATATATATATATATATATATTTAAAAAATGAAGCATATAAAACTCTTGATAATTTATATTAAGGAGTTGTATTTGACAAGTCTACACATACTCCTTCAAAGAAGTTGAGTATAGCATGGTTCTTATAACAATAAGATCCTGATCCAAATCCAAAAATAGGTTTTGAAGTATTTAACTACAGAAGAGAAGAACATTTTTGAGGGTGGACTGACTTGGTCGAACATGGTGGCATTATTTTTCATAAAATAGTCATTTTGCTCTTTACGGCACAAGACTTGAACAGAGAAAATTACATATGATCATTTGGATTTGTGGATAAAACGTTAAAGTGGCTAGAATGCTCATAAATGATACGTAATTTATTTTATACTTTTTTTTTTTACGTGAATATGTAATTACGTACTCACTGCTTAGTTAATGTTGATAAGCATTATATATTAATGCTCATCATCAGAACTGCAAACAAATGAGGTCCTTTTTAGACAAAAAAAAAAAAAAAAAAAAAAAAACTGACAATCAGATTAGCCTAATTAACCCATCAACTCCACCAATTATAACCGGAATCCGACTAATCTGACAAAGAGATTAACCTAACTCACCTAATGTTATTATTAATTGGGTGCGTTTGGATTGAGCTTTTCTTAAGACAACTTAATTCAAATACACTCAATCTATTTATAGATGTATACATAAATAAATATTTTCCTACCTTATAAGATATTTTATTTGTATTATATTTTACATTAATTACTTGACAATGTTTTATATTGTTGTATGAGTTTTATTGTTGTTTTTTTCTTAGTTTATAACTTATATACATGAAATTGTTTTGTAAATATTTTATTTTTATGTTGGTCTATAACTTATAAGATAAATTTAGAACTTTATGAGACTAATATTATATGAAAGTTACCTTTCTAATGATTAGCTTTATTTTTTTATTGTTTTAGTTTTTATTTTCATAACGTTCAACCCACTCAACACCCCCTAATCTACCCAAATTATAATTGAGTGAGTTGATATTAAATTTTAAATTAATCGGATGAGTTAAATTTGAAATTAAACAACTCAAATTTAATTGGATATATTGAAAAATCTGAAAAATCTACCCAACCGGTCAAATGTTCACACCTAGTCTTTTTTTTTTTTTTTTTTCAAGCCAAAAAAAACAAAAAAGTCTAGCGCACTGTTATGGTAGGTGGTTGTATTCATAATAATGGTGTCGAGTTCTAATGATCTTTCTTTAGCTTTTTTTGTTATGTTTTGTAATTTAACACATGGACCACAACATAAACGTCGTTGTATTAGTTGTCAATCCTCGAAAGCACATTCCCAAATAAATTCAGTTCCGTGAACCTGTTTTCACACGAGAGTGTACATATATATTTTTAAGTTAAAATCCCATTCAAGTAAAAAGTCACCAATAATAATACGAATGACTCTCTAATATACGATATAAAATACTCGACAAAAATTAGTTTTATCAATGAATTCTGATGAAGCCTAGGGATGTCAGGGAAAAAGACGTAAGATGAGACTGCTATTAAACAAATTCCTTGACATATTAGTGTTCGTTTAGTTCGTGTATTCAAAATCATGATTCAGAACCATTCTCGTTTTACGTGTATTTTTTGTGAGAGAAAACACTATAGCGAATCATGAATCATGATTTAAAATCAGGGATAAATACAGAAAATAAATGGTAGTTTGAGCACGCATAAGGCTCTTTTGTCAAACCATGACAATCGATAGAAACTTTTGATCCATCAAGAGCATGTAACATATAGTTATATGACCATTGACATCTTTGTCTAGACTTATAGCTAACGAAAATTCTAACTTGTCAAGACATAAATCTGACAGATTAAAAACAAACTCAAACGGCGAAAGAACCATATCCATTATTACAAAGAAAATGGTAAAACCACATGGTGGAAATATCGTGCCTTAATTAGATAAAACTCTTAGATCCGTTTTTAGCAATTATTTTACCGAACTAAATGACTAGACTATGAAAGCAATAAATAAATAGGCATTAAGAATTAGTATCACGTTCAATAACCACATACATCCGCAGAGTCACGCTCATACATTGAATCATCTACTAATTCTCAACAATTACAAAAATCAATTGGACTTATACAAATAAAGACTCCCTCTTTGAATTTGTCGCCGCCGTGTAGAATCAACTAGATTGCCTGATTCAACGAGTTCACTCATCTTCAAAAACAGCACGGTAAAATCCCTTTGTCTAATAGGTTGCTCTCTCCCAAAAGCTTCAACTTCTTCTCCCGAAAAATAATAAACAGTTGAACTCCCTTAAACTCTTCTAATCGTCTTCTCCCAAAGATTACAAATTCTTCTCTTGAAGAACGTTAATGAGAATTTCTCAAAACATTATTCATGAAAACCCATGAAGCCCACAAAATGAATGGTCTTGAGTCCTATTTATAGAGTAGTATACGTTTATCTGCAAACTTACTCAAAATTCAAACTGCCGAACAATCTGTTCCACGACTTTTTGCAACACTATCTAATCTTCACTTTAAAATCTAAACTCAGTATCATGCCCTATTTTCTCTGCTCTATCACCATACAATCTTTATCTAATACACGTTTGGAAAGGCTTTAAAATATATCTCAATGTATTCAAACTTTATCATAACTGGATTTTGACTTAATCAAATCTTCTAGTGAATTACATATATTAAACTAAATCCGGATTTGCACTTGGACTCGTACACCACTCTTTTATTTTCATTGCAATTCAAATATTAAACATCCCTTTTTTTTAAATTCAAACCCAAGGCATATCTTCTACTGCAATCCTTATCACGACTTATCAAAACTGCTCATCTCGAAACTAACTACAACTTGAATTCAAACCCGCAAAAGAAAATCTTTTGACTTTTAAATCACGGTTACTATATCTACTTTGCTGGAACTCCATCCTTATCGCTGCAACTCTGTAACATGATCAAGTTTGCACCAATATCATGATTAAGGTTGCATCAATTTTTTCTTCACCTGTTTTTTTTTTTTTTTTGAATTTTTAAAAGATTACTAATAAATTGCTAACTAATAAAAAAACCTAATAAAAACATAAACATTTAAAAACTAAAATATGACTGCCGCAAGCCTTTAATGATAGGACAACCGATGAGAGGACATCATGGCAGGAATAATACTTTGGGGGATTAGCGACGAAGTTGATGAGATGCCCTCAAATATCAAAACATGAAACACATGCACTGCCACTGTTAACGTTTGAAATCAACACCATCGCCTCCAAAAGAAACTCACTATTATTCACAATAAAACTCCGAAAGAGTATATTCACTAGACGAGTAGTGCGTAGAAAAATGCCTCCAAGCCATCCGGATTCCATCCTCTAAATGAAATCAAATTCACCCTAACGAAGTCACCTCTCCGAACACAGCCACCGCTGTCAAAAAGCTCACTACTATACGAGCACTGTAACCAATTCTCAAGGCCGGAGGTCCATTTGAAAGTAGTCTTCAAGTTTCGGCCGACCCACTCACTTTTTTTTCCCTCGTTTCTTTCCTAGAGCCGACTAAACAACAACATATATTTATAATGAAATATGAATGTATTTTTTCAACACAAGAGTGGACAAATTATAGAGTGAAATTTATTAGATACGGAAAGAAGTAAGAAATAATTTTTAAAAGAAAGAAGGACAATTATTTAGTAGAGTATTAAAACCCGTTTAGTTCGTTGATTCAAATTGAAATGTGATTTTATATGAGAATTTTTTATTATAGTAAAAAAATTAAATGTGATTATTTCTAAAAAAATTTTACGATGACAAAATTCAAATTCTAAACTTAAATCGCTGAAACAAACGAAAACTTAGGCCTCGTTCACTTCACGGATTCGAGTTTTCAATTCGAGCTGAGATGTGACATTTTCTGAAAATTTTTTACTGTAGCAGAAAAAGTTAAATGTGATATTTTTTAAGAGCTTTTTATTATAAAAATTTAAAATTAAAAACTCAAATAAGTAAAATGAACCAGATCTTAATCTTTATCTAATTTGGTTAGTTTTACATATTTGATATAATTTTGATGGGATGTTGGGATTTAACGTTTAAAAACGCGTTAAAAAGATAACGAGCTTACAAAAGTTCTTGAAGTCGCTTTTTGATCAAGGAAAAAGTAGATCCACAAGGAAAATTATGTATTAGAAAAGCAAATGCTAATCTGACTTGGACAAATCTAATAATGCTTTTTAGTCAAAAAAATGCGCAACAGCCAAATGCTAGCTAGCCAAATCAGTATTGAGCTTCTTTTTAATAAGTCTAATGACGGTTATTTTTATATTTATTTTTTTTTTGAGTTTGTTAATCGAGTCTATTTATCCAGTTCTAATTGTTAAATTTAATTAAAAATTAAATTAGATTAAAAACATATACAACATAAATAGTTGTGATACAATTTTAATAGTTGAAAATATAAATATTTTAGTAGTTTAGTTTTTTAAAACCCATAAGAGAAACTATCTTGTTTTATTTTTATTTTTATTTTTATTTTTAAGTATGTGAGTTAGTTTTTTTTAGTTCCTAATGTCCCAAATCCATGATCTCCAAATCATGAAGACATGAACACAAAGATGAAAATAATCAATTCAACCACAATCACAAGTAACTTTGATTTTTTTTGACCTTTTCTAAGTAAAAACATCAAATAAACAGTAAACAAAACCTGAAAAACACAGCCATGCAGATTAAATCAAAGCCTCCTTAAAACATGAGAAGAAAAATCTAAACAGGCTCATGTTATGCATGCCAAACAGTTATTTGAAATTTTTGGGAAACTAAAGTGGGACCCCATAAAGTTTGCTTCCACAATTTTCTCATTCAGGCCTTGTTCACTTCACCGATTCGAGTTTTTAGTTTTAGGTTTCTACAGTAAAAAGCTCTAAGAAAATGTCACATCAAAATTTTCCGCTACAGTAAAAAGCTCTCAGAAAATGTCACATCTCAGCTCGAATCGAAAACTCGAATCCGCGAAGTGAACGGGGTCTCAGTAAATCCTTTGATTGAAAAAAGAAACAAACTTAAAAAAAGAAAAAAAAAACCCAGGAAAAAAAAAACCTCTATAAGTGAGTTTAAAAACTCACTAGTAGAAGTGAGACATACTGTTTAAATGATAGATTAAATTTTTAAGTAAAAATTTATAATACACTGTATAAAATCATTTTATTTATAAATTTAGAAGTTGTTTAGTTAAAAAATTTATATCCTTATTCAAATTATAATTTGTAATTTATTATAATATTTTTTTATAAAAAATACACATAAATTAAAAATAATTCTAATTATATAATTTTAATTTATAAATTAAATATTTTCTATTTTTAAAATAATAATCAAACGGCCAAATAAAAGTATTCAATGATAAGTTTTTACAAAGCCTCACCACGTAAGAAGTGAAAGTGAAAAAAGAAGAAGAAAATGGCCTTCATATTCAAATTCTGCAAGGACAGAGACAATCAATCCAACCATTTTAATAAATAATTTGATAGCTGACTTGAAAATCTCGTGAGTAATTTTCTCTCTCTACAAGGGCATTTTTGTACTAGAACACCATCAGAAAATAAGAAAAGGAAGAAACGAAAAAAATAAAAAATAAAAAAAGAAGGATAATTCCTTCTTCCACTAACATATATTCTAACGTTTTTGTGAAGTGGCATTGGAGGAGCGCCAAAGGAGGCTTTTTTCTTTTCTTCCCAGAACCCAAAAGACAGAAAATTTTTTCTCTTTTTCCTTTCAATTATTTTTGTGTTTTGGATGAACAAGAAAAATAGAAAATAACCAAAAGTTTCTTCTATGCAAAAATATACGCTTGGAGGGAAGAAGAAGAAGAAGAAGAAGAACTTGAACAGCTGAAATGCAAAGAACAGGGGAAGAAGAAGAAGAAGAAGAAGAAGTTAATTGCTTTACATATTGGAAGTGGCAGAGAGAATTAATAAAAGTCTCAAGAAATTCCACAGGTAAAAAAAAAAAAAAAAAACTCTCATTAAATACGTTATTTCTATTAAATAAATTCAAAGCTAGCTAATTTATTTACTTGAAAAGCATTTATTGAGATAGATGGCCTCCCAACGGCATCGTCATCAATTTTCAGCTTTAAATTCCTCAAAATTTTGTTGAAACAGAGCTTTTTTTTAAAAAAAAAAAAAAAAAACCGCAACACCCATAAACCTTTTGGTTGGTTTTGTAACTTGTTGCAGAAAGGTGATGACTTGAGCCTGTTTGTTTCCCGAGAATGATTCCATTTTCCCACGGAAGAAATTTCTCTCTCATCATTTTCATCCTCTTCGTCGCAATTCTTGTTTCTTCTTCTTCAATGGAAGCTCGCAGCTCAACAATCTGCGACAGGTCATGCTCTAGTGGAAACGGGAAATCACCGAACACAGTTCCGTTTCCGTTCGGCTTCTCCGATGGCTGCGAAATCCGATTGAACTGCTCCTCATTCGGCGAGACCAAAATCGGCGAGTTCGTGGTTCAGAACTTCACGGCGAGCAGCGTGTTCGTCAATCTGTCGGCCAAATGCGACCGTCCGATCGAGTCGATCAAGCCGCTGTTTGGTTGGAACTATGGGCTGACCTCGGAGAACAGTCTTCTCCTCCATGACTGCGAGTCGAAGAAGCTCAATGGCTGCCTCGTTCCGATGAGTGTCGTCGAGAAGAGGCTCAGATTGGGGGACAATTGCAGCACTTCGGCTTCGAACAAGAGCGATTCTTCGCTCAACTGCTTCTCTCAGGATTCGGCTGCCGCGGCGGATATTATGGACTTTGCGGAGGTGAAAAACACCTCGTGCAAGTCGTTGTTTGCCTCGATCGCGGTCAATTACGGCGGCGACTCGCCGTACTCGCTTGAGTTTCAGAGACTTGAATTAGGTTGGTGGCTCAACGGATCGTGTAGAAAGAAACGCGCTGAGTTCTGCCATGCGAACGCTACTTGTGCTAACGTCACTCTCCCCGGCGGGAAATTAGGGTTCCGGTGCTATTGTCCGAAGGATTTTAACGGCGACGGATTCGCCCGCAGTCGCGGCGGCTCCGGTTGCTGGAAAGGTCAGTCAACTCTGGTACAACATTGTGCCTTTATTTTTAGAATTTTTTTTAAGGCCCTTATTGAATTATTCCTCTTCTTTTTTTTTTTTTTTTGTAAGTTGTTATTATTATTTTTCTTTTGGTGGCCTAATTGCATTTGACGATGGAAATTATTGGGAAAGGAAAAGTATACGGTTTGGTGGGTTTTTTGTCTTTTGGCCAGTTTGAAAACAACATATAATAATTGTTTTGATTTTTCTTCCTTATTATTAACTTTGGTGAGTTTCATGGATTTATTCTATTTTGATGATAAAGGTTATTTTGTGCACAAGTGTCTTCATCATTAACGACCTTTGACCAAATTGTCACCTTAAAATTGGAAACTGTAGACGTCTCATTTATGCGTTGTCCTATTGGAATATTTACTCGAAAAAAAAAAAAAAAAACTTGCCTATTTACCTTGAGATGAATTCTGAGAATTAATTGTCAAAAAAAGGAAAAAAAAAAAAAAAGAATCTGAGAATTAGAGAGAGGCATAAGAATCCATGTAGTTCAGAAAAAGGCACCGCATTTCCTCATTTAGGATTGGCAATTGATGTTTGATAGTTATGACATAGTTTAATTTTATGGGCATTTGGTACATTTAAATAAGTCATGACAATGTCAGGTTACTAGCCCATTTGAAACTTATTTTCTTACGCCTGAAAGCTGAATGTTTACTGGATGATATAGATTTTAGCAATTTTAGTCATGATTAAAGAAGGATTGCACCTGCTGAGAATATAAGATCCTGTCAAGCTTTGAATTTGAAATCAATTTATTAATCCCATGAGGAGTTGAAAATGCATTTAAGATATCTTCAAAAGACAAATGTTAGAAGTTTAAGCAAATTTCCCCAATTTATTCTGGAGTTATCCGGTTTTGCACATGCCTAGAGTAGCTAACCTTTAATTATTTTATTTCAACAAAGTCAACGGAAATGAACTTTGTTTGTTGTATCTACATTTGTCACTAAAACGATTGAGCTGATTATATGTGTATATAGGTGCTTATATTATACACCTTGTTTCATGATGGATATCAATTCTTCAGTAGGAATTTGTGTGCATATGCATGCTCGTGTGTTAAAAATGATATGTTATAGTTCGAAAGTAACCAGACAGAAAAAGCAAGATTTTGTTAATGTGATGGGAGAACGTTCAGATATGCGTTTTCTTTTGCCATGCTTGGGCAACCAAATTAAATCTTGAAATTTGTAATTTCAATTCTGCTATTTTATGCTAATCATCTTTCCCATTGGCGTCTCATCAGATTCAGATTGCAAACCTCGAAAGTTCTTGTCTGGCAAATGTGGTGGAATGAGTAAAGTTGTTGTTCTTGTAATAGGTAAACTTTCTTTTGTTTTTTGTTTTTGTTTTTCCTGTTTTTTAATGATTTTCTTTTTTAGATTTCCCATTTTTTCTTACTAGTACATCAAAGTTCTCTCTAGTTCCTAAAAATTTCTTTTGAGTCGTTTTTTCTATTCTTTCTATATTTTTGAGGTTAAATAAACATTCTTTTCCTTACACTACGTTATTCATAAGCTCTCTGGGCCCGTTTAGCGGAGCTTTTGTTTTTCCTTTTCGTTAGTAGAAAAAGAGATAGAAGCTGAATAAAAGAGCTTAATGGGTCAAAACATTTTTTAAATTTGCTAACAAGTATTAAAAGTGTTGGAATAAAGTTCAGAATGCCTTAACGAAACTCTAGTGCAAATTTTGAAGTTTAGTCAGAAGTGCTTTTTTTTTTAGAAGCCTCACATTTGTGGCTTTGACTGGAAACTCTTTTGAAAAGCTGAGGCATTTCTGACAGATTATCTAAACACTTCAAGAAGTAGCTTTTGTAGTCAGGAAGCCAAAAGCAGCTTGTAAGAAGCTCTCCCACATAGTCCCTTCATGATGATTCTATTCATTTGAAACGCTTTGATTTCATTTCTTTCAGAGGCCATTTGGTGTCGAAATGGTCTCATTTGTTTCAAAGTTGACAGCGGTTATAATTCAACCTTGACAGCCACGGCTGAGATGTCGACTATGACTAAAATATTACATTTTAGAGTCTTTCCGTTTACACTTACCTTTCAGATGACACTATGTGCCCCATTGGTTGGATTTCAGGGATTATATCTGGAGCTGTTTTGATGGCCTTTCTAACTTGCCTCTGTCACTTTGTCCGACACCGCTCGACTTGTTTGAAAAACCGGATGAGTGCAAAGCGCCTTCTATCTGAAGCAGCAGGCACTTCGAGTGTTGCTTTATACCCCTACAAAGAGATTGAAAAGGCCACCAATGGATTCTCGGAAAGTCAAAGGCTTGGAACTGGAGCCTTTGGTATGGTTTATGCGGGAAAGCTCCATAATGATGAGTGGGTTGCTATTAAAAAGATCAAACATAGAGATAACGACGGGATTGACCAAGTATTGAACGAAATCAAACTTCTCTCCTCCGTGAGCCACCCAAATCTGGTGCGCCTTCTTGGTTGCTGCATTGAGCAAGGTGAACAGATCCTTATATATGAATTCATGCCTAATGGAACTCTTTCTCAGCATCTACAAAGAGAGAGGGGTAGAGGGCTTCCATGGACCACACGGCTCACCATTGCCGCCGAAACTGCGAATGCTATAGCATATCTCCACTCTGCTGTGCACCCACCAATTTATCACCGGGATATTAAATCCAGCAATATACTCTTGGATTTCAACTTCAAGTCAAAAGTAGCAGATTTTGGGCTTTCCAGACTCGGCATGACAGAGATGTCACACATATCCACAGCCCCACAAGGAACTCCGGGCTATGTTGACCCTCAATACCATCAGAATTTCCACCTCTCAGATAAAAGTGATGTCTATAGTTTTGGAGTAGTTTTGGTTGAGATAATAACATCGCTGAAAGTGGTCGACTTTAATAGACCTCAAAGCGAGGTGAACTTGGCTGCACTTGCTGTTGATAGGATTGGTAAGGGCTGTGTGGATGACATAATAGATCCATTCATTGAACCACACAGGGATGCTTGGACACTTTATTCTGTTAACAAAGTGGCCGAACTCGCCTTTAGATGCCTTGCTTTCCACAGTGACACAAGGCCATCTATGATGGAAGTGGCGGAGGAACTTGAACAGATCAGGCGGAGTGGGTGGGCAACATTAGAGGAAAACATATTTGCATCATCAGTGGTGTCCTCTTGTTCGTCGCCTTACAATGGGAGTGAGTCACTGGGTAGTACCGTGTCTAAGAAGGCAGGAATAGGGAGTCAGAGATTGATTGTTCCCCCAATAATAGACGATAGCCTGGCTTCTATGGAGGAGGAGCAGGAAAGCTCCCCTGTTTCTGTGCAAGAGCCATGGTTCAGTGAGCAGAGTTCACCTTCAACAAACAGCTTGTTGGGTAACGTAGTACGATGACTTAAAATTACTTCGTTATTTTGGGCTCGTAGCTTCATATCTTCATGTGAATAGTGAATACCATTAGATGTATTTTACTCCTCTTAGCCCTTTACTGCTCATATAATATACTCCTTATAGGTATCATTTTATATGCTTGGCCATAAATATCCTCTCTCCCTTTGTTCTCTGTGAATCATGCTAATGATTTTCGAAGTAAATGATGCCAGAGAGGCTATAGAGACACTTGTATTCACCAAATTTTACTTGTACACAGACCGAGAGAATTGATTTTGAAACTCTATTCAGTCGGTTAGCATGTCATTCATATGTCATATGTCTGGAATTAGAGGCTGCTCTCACATCCAAAAAAAAAAAGGCCAATGATTGATTTATTGAGTTCTTTTTGTCTAACTTGGATATACCAACGAGTAGCAGATTACATTGTAGTGCACAACAGTTCAATCTCACAAGGACAACGAAAATTAAAAGGCATAGATTGATTTGTGTCTGCTATGCTGTAGATAGGGGTGTCGAAAGCTTGTTAAGTAACCAATTAATTTGATTCAATCCAATCCGCATGGTGCAGATAATCGTTTGAGTGCATAATGGATTGGTTGAATTTTTTGTAAAAGCCACACGTGCAGATCGGTTGTAGTTTAAGCTAAAATATACGGGATTGGATCGATCGAACACCCCTAGCTATACATAACCCTTGATCACTACTCAGCCAAGAGTGTTTAAGATAGTTCATTATTTTTAGATTACTCCAGCATTTGGGTTAATAAGCTTGGCAGATCCAGACATCTTCACCAGAACAATCCGCAAGTCTGCACCTAACAAATATTTTGATGTTGGTATTTTCACTGTCTCTTGTTCTTTGATTCATTGCTCCATTTTGGCTGCTTTGAGGCTGGACATTGCTTTAACTGCCCGCTTATACGTGTAATATCTAATCCGTATAATATCAATTAGAATATTGTTAAGTCATACACAATTTTTGGTCGAAATTCTATAGGTGTAAAGTTAAATTTTCACACTAAAAATTTGGTTTGGTGAGGGCAGCAAAGAGGGTTATAGAGCCACCAAAACCCTGTTAAATTTAGAAGTTTTCACGAACACCTCGGGTGCGAGAAAAATAATTAATATTTTTTTTTCTTTAAGAGCATTTTTAATGTAATGTTATAATTAATGTGTCAATTACAAATTAAAAAACTCTTTAATGCAATGTTATTTGTGTAGATACAAATTAGATTGAGTACTTAGGCTCAAAATTTAAACTTTGGATTGATTTTTAAAGTAGCCATTTAAAATTAGACAACAAAATTAATACTCATCATAAATCATAAACTAGTCTCATAATCAACTCAATCATTTAACATAAACTAAAAATCAAATTCCTTTCGCACTACACAGATCAACATAAATCTAATATATTAGAAGTAATTACATAAAATCTGATTTTAGAAGTTGTATTTGTAAAAATGCCGACTATTGTACAATCCGTTCTGCCCTCATTGAGTATTTTAGGCATTATGATACGACCCAGCTCATTAACTTGGAATTACCAGAGGAGGGCCCAAAAACGGAAGAGTGAGAAAAGGAGGGCCCAAAAACGGAAGAGTGAGAAAAGGAGGGCCAGCCCAAATCAAGGAACAACGGAACACCAAAGGGCCCAACCCGGGTTAGAAGGCCTCCTACTTGGTTAGGAGATTATGCCGTTTGAGTGGGAAGAATGTCGTAAGCCTGGTTAAGGTCGTTGGACCTCGGGAGTGATGGAAGCTCCTGAGTTCATGTTTTCATTTTTGCTTTCAATTTCTGTTTTTGAATTCTGTTTTATGGGGAGATACGCCTCTGGCTCGGGGTTTACCGAGGAGGGGTATAAGTTGTGTAGTGAAGAATATTATTGTTATGAATGAACCAGAACTCTTTCTTTCCGTTTCCATCTAATTCCTTCTTCTTCTTCTTTCTCTTCCTAATATTCTGTTCTCGGGAGCTGACACTCGCTCGAAGAGTGGAGGATCGTTCAATCGGCTGTGTAATTTGCAGGTTGAGCGTATCACATTATTACTTTTATGGTTAATTTTTGCTTTTTTAATTCTGATTTTTCATTAAAATTTATATATTTACTTTCCATTTTTGTACGGATTTGATTTATTTGTATTCAATCACTTTTAATTCGTGCTAATATGTTTTATTTTTTCTTGGTTTTGCTTTTCCCTCTTCTTTTCATTTTTGAATTCAGCCGTTTCAGATGAGCCCATTTCACGTCTTGGTTAATTGAAGTCCATTTTCCACTTTTGTCGATTTGTGTCTCAACCAACTTCATCCTTTTCATTTCTGGGTTGTATTACGACATACCAAGCTTTTAGGTTATACTCTTTGAGGCCAAGGAAACACATGGGTTGTTGTGTGAAAGCTGTCGTTTTTGCTTTTCTCAAACATAGGGCTCATTTCATCATAAAAGCAGGTGTGAGTTTTTTTTTGGTGGGCAATTCCTTTTTATTTGTTAAATCTTGTGTTTCTGAGCGTGTTTTTTTTTTTTTTTTTTTTTTTTTTTTTTTTTTTAACATTATGCTATTGAAATTAATTTGTGTTTTGTATATTTATGTGAATTAGTCATATATTCCCTATCTTAATGATTTTAACATTAGTCTAAAGAAAATTGTATTTGGTTTGTATATTTATATATTTCAGTCATATATTTTGTATCTTTGTCATAATTCCCTATCCGTTTAGTTCGCTGATTCGAGTTTTTAATTCGAGTTGAGATTTGATTTTATGTGAGAACTTTTTACTATAGCAAAAAAGTTAAATGTGATTGTTTGTGAGAGTTTTTTACTGTAGCAAAACTCGAATTCTAAATTCGAATAAGCGAAATGAACAGGTTATCATAGTCTAATGAAAAAATGCGTTTAGTTTTGTGTTTGGCTTTTCAATAATTTTTCATTAAACTAATGAAAATAATATTGGGTTTTGCATATTTATGTGTAGAAATATATTCTGTATTATAATGATAAATTATTTTAAAGAAAAAATTTTGTGGTTTTGTATATCTTGGTTCGTTCATATGAAATTTAAATTTGGCATTCATTTTCACAATAATTACTGATTTTCATTGTTTTTTTTTTGTTTTTTTTTTGTTTTTTTTTGGGACTAATGGCGGAGGATAATGATATCATTCCTTTTTTTTTTTTTATTGTCAGAGTTTTTTTTTTTTTTTTTTTTTTTTTTTTTTTTTTTTTTCATTATAGAAAACTTCCTTTGTTTAAAACTATTATATTCTCATTAAATGCTAATATAATTTACTACTGGGTGTTGACTCTGTAAATAACGAAATTGGAAAATTAATTTTCTCTATATCAAGATCCATTTTCTTACCAATTTTGTTCTTTAATCAATATATTTTTTTTTTCACTATATAAGGATATAATGGTCTTAATACATATGATAGTAGAGATTTTGGTAACTAAACAAGAAAGTAGGCATTTTTAAAACATGACACTCATAATCAGCATTTATGTAAATGACCCAATATATAATAATGCGGATCAATTAGATCAGTTTAAGAAAAAGAATAACTACTTCTATGAGTATAAATTTTTACCTTTTATTTTTATTTAATACCATTTTTAATCAATAATTATATTAATCAAAATGTATTAATAAAAAATAAAAGATAAAAATCTTGACCTATACACTTTTAAAAGTAAGTTAAATAATTTTCTCCACGTATTTTTTTCATTCAATTACAATGCGCGGTTGATCGGTTTGTGGAAAATGTCAGCAATCCAATCCGTAATTCGTTGGTTATCCACATTTTGCAAATTGAATTGAATCATTTTAATCGGTTTTATCGGGAATTTGCAAATTTTGAAAAATGTTGCAAATTAGTCACTTGTATTCACCAAATTTTACTACAGACCAAGAGAATAAAATTAAGAAACTCTACCCAATTAATATATTATGTGCATATAACATATTGATTAAAACAATAACTAAAGTTAAATACATTTAGTGCATATAAGATTTTAATTAAAGCAGTCACTAAAGTAAAATGTTATTTATGATTCGATAGGTACTCCATTTAGTATTAGTAACTCATAATTAGTTAATCCGATAAAGTAGATGTGACCATCATTGTAATTATCATTAATAAAATGCTTAATTTTATTTATATTAACAAAAATGCTTTTAATTAGAGAAAATTATTGCACTTACTCTTAAAATTTATGAATTTAAATTTTTAACATTTTTTATTGATGAATATATTTTTGACTAATAGAGTTATTTGATTAAGAATTAATGAGTCAATATTTATGAGCCGAACTTCAAAAAGGTACTATTTAACGTGTATTTGTCTTTTTTTTTTCTTTTTTAATTATGAAAACCTTGCAAATTAATTCGACACAATGGGTCTCAGTATATTAAAACAAAAAAATATGTAACGAAGAAAAACATTTATTAATTTAATTAATCAAATCGAAAATGTCATACATAAAAAGTGTTTCAAAATGACATAATCCTAATGTGGATAACTGATTAAGTGCACATTATTTGTGCCCTTGATCGCTAATGACAAAAGACTGGTGGGGGCAATATTTTATACACCCTTCAAAAGTGGTCCAAGATGCTGGTCCAGAATCTTGGCACTTCCAATGTCCTGATTTGTGTGGACAAGGTACACACCTAACATGTATTTTGATGTCGTTATGTTCACCATCTCTTCTACTTTCACTATTCATTGCTCTATTTTAGAGCTGTAAGTTTGGACCGATTAAACGGGATGATCTGAAGTCCGTTATTGTTGACCCGATCCTGATTTTGACCTAATTTTTTTAAAAATTAAATTTAAAGTTAGGCTGAGCCGAACCTCTCTCTTCCCTGCCTAGTCCAAACACCATTTTTTTAATTGTTTTTTAAAGACCTTATAAAATTTTACACATCCGACCTTAAATTTTTTAGATTTATGACTGGACGGGGTTAATTTTCTCTCTTTTAAGATCAACTCGACACGGCCTAAAATTTTCTTTCAGGTCGCCGGGCTCGGGCTAAGCCGGGCCAAGCGGCCCGTGCGACTCAAACTTATAGCTCTAGTCCATTTGATTGCTTTGTGGCTGAATGCTGCTTTCACTGCCTGCTTATGTATATATGTGTGTGTGTGATATTAATGAGAAGAATGTTAAGGCATAATGAATTCTGAAGTGGATAATCCATAGCTATAAAGTTAGATTTTAATATTCACATTGGGTGAGTGAAAACAAGGAGAATAATAAGGATAATTAAATTAAATAATTTAATTATTCAATTAATTTAGTTTATCCTTATTAATGAGGACTATGCAATATAAAACCAGCAAAATCCTGTTAATTTAGCAGTTGCATGGATGACTTGTGTGCGAGAATTAAGAGAACTTTATTTATTTATTTTCTTTCTTATTGAAAGACCAATGAGATAATCTACTCACAAGTTGAAATGTTTTGCGGCTTCCAGTGGGGCTTAAAAACTTAGGAAGGATTATGAATTTAATATGATCGACTGAAAAAAAAAAAGCTTGGATTTTATGAGTTAATCGGCCTTAAATGGTATTAATCCGGAACCTATTTTGGGCAAAGCACCCCCCAAAAAGATTATTCACTAAATAATCCCAAATGCTATTACAAATAGAGCCTTTAATAAACGATAACCGTAAAAATGTAAGGATCATGTATGTAAAATTTCATAATTTTTTGACGTCGTTTTTATTTTATTTTATTTTTCAAAGATGAAAAATAAAGAAAACCATAAAAAATAGAATATTCATGAAAAAATGGTGCCACTTATTGCATTACTTTATAAAAATTGTATTTTAATTTTAGAATGCAAAACATAAATAAAAATGTAAATTTTTGACGCATTCCGACCTCTGGTTGCCCCACTACGCGGGCCGTGGGCTTTTTGACAGAGTTTTACTTTTTTTTTTGTGGCCATTTTTTGTAGACAAACCCAGAAAAATGGAAGGAATGTGTATGTAAAATTTTATAAGTTTTTGACGTCATTTTTATTTTATTTTATGTTTCAAAGATGAAAAATAAAGAAAATCATAAAAAATAGAATATTCATCAAAAAATGATGCCACTTATTGCAAATTCTAAAAAAACATATTTAAATTTAGATGCAAAAAATAAATAAAAATATAAAAATTGAACCCAATCCCGGCCCTTAGGCGCCCCACTACGTGAGTTGGGGATTTTTTACAGCGTTTTAATTTCTTTTCTCATTGTTTGGGCCATTTTTTGCAGACAAACCCAAAAAAATATAAGGAATGTGTATGAAAAATTCCATAATTTTTTGACATCATTTTTATTTATTTTATTTTTCAAATACGAAAAATAAAGAAAATCATAAAAAATAGAATATTCATAAAAAAATAATGCCACTTATTGCAATTGCTAAAAATTGTATAATAAAATTTTTGAGAATGCAAAAGATAAATACAAATGATAAACTTTTGACCCATCCCGCCCATGGGCCCCCACTATGCGGGCATGGGGCTTTTTGATAGCATTTTATTTTTTTTGTTATTTTCAGTTGCCATTTTTTCCAAGCATGCCCAGAAAAATATAAGGATTCCGTTTGCAAAATTTCATAGTTGTTTGATGTCATTTTTATTTTATTTTATTTTTTAAATATGAAAAATAAGGAAAATCATGAAAGATAGAATATTCATTAAAAAATGGTGTCGCTTATTGCATTAATTCCTAAAAACTATATATTAATTTTAGAATGTAAAACATAAATAAAAATATCCTAGCATCTGGGTGCCCCACTATGCGGACCGGGGGCTTTTTGATATCGTTTTACTTTTGTTACCAAGTTACAAAACTAATCTCATTTCTTTTTATATTATATTCCTAATGTGTCCACTTTTATTTGTAATTTTCCTTGCTAAGCCAGATAAGTGATCTTATGGTTTATTAAAGACTCAACTCGTTATTTACTGTTATTCTTTCTATATAAAGATTTGTGATTATTTGGTAAATAGTGTGACATGAAAAGGGATTTCCCCCCCTCAAAAGGGGATTTTTTTTTTCTTTGGGCAAAAAAGTTCCACATTAATACCATTTAAGGCTGATTTAACTTGTGAAATCCAAGTTCGAGACCTATATAGATTATCTTAATTATTGACCTTTGAATAAGAAAGAAAATTAATAAATAGATTAAGGTTATCTTTCTCACACCAAAGATATTCATGCAATACTGCTAAATTAACATTATTGCTGCTAAATTAACATTGTTTTGCTGGCTTTATAATTTATATTGCGTAGTCTTCATAAG
This sequence comes from Morus indica, assembly GCA_029231665.1. Taxonomy (NCBI): domain Eukaryota; kingdom Viridiplantae; phylum Streptophyta; class Magnoliopsida; order Rosales; family Moraceae; genus Morus; species Morus indica. The sequence continues at coordinate 287,182 of JACAGA010000010.1, read as the reverse complement.
TACTCTCTTTGTCCACACCGAATGTGAGTATGAAAATGTAACTTCACACTCATAGATTTTCCATTTCAGAATTTCATCATGCCTTAACATTCTTTTAATTAATGTTATATATATATAAGTAGCAGGCAGTGAGAGCAATATTCAACCCCAAAGTAATCAGAATGGAGCAATGACTGAAAATAAGAGACTTGGTGAGTATGAAAATGTAACTTCACACTCAGATTCTCCATTTCAGAATTTCATTACGCCTTAACATTCTTTTAATTATGTTATATATATATACTATATATATTATATATATATATATATATTAGAAGAGTTTGGGGTCAAAATTGTAAATAAGGATTTAGTTGTTTATAGTTTGTAAATAAGTGTAATCAGGTGGTAGTTTTTCTTATTTTTCTTTTTTGTGATGAGCTGGAGGTTTGTTGCAACAAACCACTACTCTCCTCGTTTCCAGTGTGTATAAGGACCACCTCCCACTGTTTTTCATTTCAAGCTTTTCAGAATGCTTCACGGAAGTTTTTCCAGAATCCGTTTTTGGTCTCTTTTGTAATATGGTATCAGAGAGTTAACCCTCTGTGAATCTCTGAAATTTTTTTTTTCTTTCGTTCATCTTCCTAATGACTAGGGCCGGCGGAAATCCCAGCAATCGTGTGGTCGTTGGATCTTCTTCTCCATCGGCCATGGAAGATTCAGCGAGTCCTTACTTTCTCCACAACGGAGATCACCCAGGAATCGTCTTGGTTTCTAGTCCTCTCACTGGATCCAACTACAACACCTGGAGTCGAGCCATGGTTATGGCTCTGACCGCCAAGAATAAGATTGGTTTTGTTGACGGGAGCATACCTCGGCCTGAGACTGGCGATCTACTCTCCGGCGTGTGGATCCGCTGCAACAGCATGGTGATTTCATGGATCCTCAATGCTGTGAGCCGAGACATAGCAGACAGTCTACTCTACATTGATTCGGCAGCTGAGATCTGGATAGATCTCCACGAGCGTTTCCATCAGAGCAATGGACCGCGGATCTTCCAGATGAAAACTCAGCTCGTGGCCTTACATCAAGGTGCTCTTGATGTGAGCACATATTTCACCCGATTGAAGATACTCTGGGAGGAGATGAAGATGTATCAGCCAATTCCAGTTTGTCGTTGTGGAGGAATGAAGAGCTGGATGAAATATCAACAGCAAGAATGTGTGATGCAGTTTCTGATGGGCCTGAATGAATCCTTTACCCAGACTCGAGCTCAAATCCTCCTGATGGATCCCTTGCCGCCTCTGACTAAGGTGTTTTCCCTTGTGGTGCAAGAGGAACGGCAGAGGGGAATCAATGGTGGTATCCCTGCTCCTACCTCCTTGGCTGTGGGAGACTCTTCTTCCTCTACAGCCCAAGATGCTGCGGTGACAAATTCCTCGCCGAGACCCAGGAGAGACCGGCCAACCTGTACCCATTGTGGCCTGCAAGGTCATACGATGGACAAATGCTACAGACTTCATGGCTTTCCCCAGGGTTTCAAGCCAAAGCCCAGGCAAGTCCAGCCTCAGCCGCATGCAAATCAGGTTGCAGCAGTGTTGACTGAAGAACGCACTTCAGACTCCACGGTTAGGGACCTCACTTCCAGCCAATGCCAGCAGCTGATTGCTCTTCTGAACTCCCAACTCCAGACCAATGCCTGCTCTGCTCCAGCGTCAAGCTTCAGTGGTATTCTTTCCCTTTCCAATATCTCTATTTTTTCTGCTGCACATTTTCTTTCCACATGCTGGGTTCTGGACACGGGAGCAACACATCACATTTGTTGCTCCTTATCATGCTTTCACGATTCTAAACCCATAACCAATTCCTCGGTTTCACTACCCACTGGTCTCACCGTAGAAGTCACTCGTATAGGGTCCGTACGTTTATCGGACAACCTCACTCTCCACAATGTCCTCTATGTGCCACAATTTCACTTTAATCTGTTGTCAATCAGTTCACTCACTCAGAGCCACCGTCTGTCTGTTAATTTCCATGTTGCCTCTTGTGTGCTCCAGGACCATACTCAGGGCCGAATGATTGGGATGGGTAGACGAGAAGGAAACCTCTACATCTTGGACTCCACAAGCCTAGCCACTGATTCCTCTAGTTTTTTACCAGTTTTCCCTAAGTTGACAGTGAATTGTAATAGTGTTGCCTTAACAGAAAATGAAATTTGGCATTATAGGTTGGGACATCCCTCTTATGTAAAGATTCACACATTGAGAAATGAATTACAAATTAATGATGTTACGAATGATCCATCACACTGTTCAATTTGTCATTTGGCTAAACAGCATCGTTTACCTTTCGTTTCTTCCAATTCTTTGTCTACGTTGCCTTTTGAATTAATACACCTTGACATATGGGGACCTTTTACACCAATGACCACTGAAGGATACCGTTATTTTTTAACCATTGTAGATGATTGTACTCGTTTTACTTGGACATACTTAATTCGTGCAAAATCAGATGTCAAGAATGTTTTTCCAGAGTTTTTCACCTTAATTCACAATCAATTTAATGTGGCCATAAAATCCGTTAGGTCTGACAATGCCAAGGAATTGTCCTTCACTGAATTTTTCTGCCAAAAAGGGATCATCCCTTATCATTCTTGTATAGACACACCCCAGCAAAACTCCGTTGTTGAAAGAAAACACCAACACATCTTAAATGTAGCTAGAGCCCTTCATTTCCAATCACACATACCTCTAGACTATTGGGGAGATTGCGTTCTCACAGCGGTTTACCTTATTAATCGAACTCCCTCACCTCTTTTGTCCAATAAAACTCCTTTTGAGCTCCTTTGGAAGAAGAAACCATCATACTCACATCTTAAGGCTTTTGGTTGCTTATGCTATGGTTCCACACTTCATAGACATCGTAATAAGTTCTCCCCTCGAGCCATCGAGTCGGTTTTTCTTCCACCCGGGTACAAGGGGTATAAACTCCTTGACCTTGCCTCAAACACCATTTACATTTCTAGGGATGTAGTCTTCCATGAAACAGTGTTCCCCTTTAAAATAGACAAAATTCCAGACCCCTCCATAGACTTCTTCTCAGACCGAGTCTTGCCTTGTGCCTATGATGCAGTGTCTTTTCCTCCCGCATCAAGCACTCAACCCACTCCTTCATTCCCAACTCGTCCAACTCGTCATGTTAAACCACCTTCATACCTTCGAGACTATCATTGTTCCACTATTTCTCACCTTCCTCCTTCCACGGCTCATCCCCTTTCTCATGTGTTGAGCTATGACAAGCTATCCCATGACCATAAAGCCCTCGTTCATGCCATCTCCACCCACTTCGAACCATCCACCTTTTCACAGGCTGTTGCAGACCCGGAATGGAGAAAGGCTATGGCTGCCGAGCTTGAAGCTCTAGAACAAAATGGCACATGGTCTGTGACCACTCTTCCTCATGGGAAACACCCAATTGGCTGTAAATGGGTGTACAAAGTCAAGTACCGAGCTGATGGGACTCTAGAGCGTTACAAAGCTCGTCTCGTTGCCAAAGGATATACGCAACAAGAAGGTATAGACTATCTTGATACCTTTGCTCCTGTTGCTAAAATGGTGACTGTTAAGGTTCTTCTTGCTCTTGCCGCCATACATGGCTGGTCCCTCACCCAGCTAGATGTTAATAATGCTTTTCTTCACGGTGATCTCCAAGAGGAAGTTTATATGTCTTTGCCTCATGGCTATCACCGTGAGGGGGAGTCCTTACCTCCTAACCCTGTCTGCCGGCTGCATAAGTCACTCTATGGGCTTAAACAAGCCTCTCGCCAATGGTTCTCCAAGTTCTCAAGTGCATTACTTGAGCAAGGTTTCAAGCAAGCCGCTGTGGACAATTCCCTGTTCATCAAGAAGAGTGGAGCCTCTTTCATTGCCTTGTTAGTCTATGTGGATGACATTGTCATTGCCTCTAACGATGGGAAACTAGTAGAGGATTTCAAGCTTGTTCTTGACAGCCGTTTCAAGCTCAAGGACTTGGGAAGATTGAAGTACTTCCTAGGGATAGAAGTGGCAAGATCAAATACAGGGATTTCTTTGAGCCAGAGACATTATGCCCTGCAACTTCTTTCGGATGCTGGGTATCTCGGGTGTAAAACAAGGAAGACACCTATGGATCCAAATGTTAAACTTTCTCAAGATGAAGGAGAGTTACTTGATGACCCAGCTCAGTACAGGAGAATCATTGGGAAACTGCTATATCTCACAATAACTAGACCTGACCTATCATATTCTGTCAACAGACTGAGTCAGTTTCTTGCCAAGCCAAGAGCTCCTCACTTGAAGGCTGTGCAGCAGGTTCTCCAATATGTCAAAGCAACAGTTGGACAAGGGATTCTCCTTTCCTCTAATTCCTCAGTTCACTTGAGAGGTTTTGCAGATTCAGATTGGGCTTCCTGCCCGGACAGTAGAAGATCCATCAGTGGATTCTGCATTTTTCTTGGAGACTCGCTGGTCTCTTGGAAATCCAAGAAGCAACATACTGTTGCTAGGTCCACAGCTGAGGCAGAGTATAGGTCGATGGCCAACGCAACATGCGAGCTTATGTGGATGCTATCCTTGCTGAAGGACTTTGAAGTTGATCACTCAAGACCAGCAGTATTGTATTGTGATAATGAGGCTGCTCTCCATATAGCAGCCAATCCGGTTTTCCATGAGAGAACCAAACATATAGAGATTGACTGCCATCTTGTTCGAGAGAAGATTCAAAACGGAAGCTTGAAGACTCTGCATGTAGCTTCACAACATCAAGTTGCAGACATAATGACAAAACCTCTCTTCCCATCACAGTTTACTTCTCTTCTGGGCAAGATGGGAATTCAGAACATTCATTCTCCATCTTGAGGGGGAGTATTAAGAGTTTGGGGTCAAAATTGTAAATAAGGATTTAGTTGTTTATAGTTTGTAAATAAGTGTAATCAGGTGGTAGTTTTTCTTATTTTTCTTTTTTGTGATGAGCTGGAGGTTTGTTGCAACAAACCACTACTCTCCTCGTTTCCAGTGTGTATAAGGACCACCTCCCACTGTTTTTCATTTCAAGCTTTTCAGAATGCTTCACGGAAGTTTTTCCAGAATCCGTTTTTGGGGTCTCTTTTGTAATAAATATATATATATTATATTATATATATATATATATATATACATAAGTAGCAGGCAGTGAGAGCAATTTCAACCCCAAGTATCAGAATGGAGCAATGACTGAATATAACGAGAGTTGGGGAACAAAACGACCTCAATGAGGACTTATATATTAGTGTATACAAATGATATGAGCCTCATCAACAGGTTGAAATGCCAATGTCAGGAACAAATGCGATTAGCTTTGCAAATTTGAATTTATATCCATCGTGGCGTTGGCCTTTTTTTTTTTTTTTTTTTTTTTGTTTCTTCTTTATTTGTTACATGAGATTTCTTATTAAATAGCTGCCTCTAATTGCAAGCAAATTATTGTTGAACACCCAGTTCTTTCTACTTATTGTTTACGGCTGTAAATAAAATTGCAAAATCTTTATTTTCGAAGTCCTCCCTGACAATATTTCGTAAGTTACAATTTTTTATTTTTAGGTAAGGGTTATTTTATGATTTATGAGGAGTCTATAAAGTTTTATGTGTACTCAGAAAAAACTGTATAAAAAGAGTGCCTCCTTTTAAGAGAGTGAAAAGTGAGGAGAGAGACAGACAAATGATGAACGGGGTGTTAGGTAGAGAGAAAAAGTGAGAAAGTTTATTAAGTGTGTAATTCTAAAACTGTTAGTAAATTTTTCGTCTTTTCATGTACACGGGTGTGTTTTTTCAACAATTTCTTAGTTATCCTTACTGGTTAATTTATTCGTCCCTACCTAAGTCCGTGAATGTAGACATCTATTGAACCAATAAACCTCCTTGTTCTTATATTATACTTTCTATTTTCCCAATTAATTATTATTACAGGGAAGCCATAAATCATGAGAACATGACCATTTCGGTTAAGGGGAAATTAGATCAAATAATTAATTCTTCATGATCACAAACTCTAAAAGGACGTTTGTTTCCTATATCCGTCATTGATTCTGAATCATGATTCATGGTTCTCTACAGTATTTTTTCTCACAAAATATACACGTAAAACGAGAATAATTCTCAATACATAAACTAAACGCCCTCTAAGATAAAGATTATAAAGATCCACTCTTTTATGAGAAAAACTAATCATTACCACTATTTTTAGTTTTTTTAGATCTTTTCCCCTTTTTGTAATGGAGGTCTTTACGATCTGTTGACCCGATTTAGTGAGTCATATTTCCAAATTTATAGAGATTCTTTCCATAATAAAACGATTTTGTTTGGAAAAAAGTTCAACATTTAGTCATTTTATTAACCCAACATTTAGTCATTTTATTAACCCACCATTTAGTCATTTTATTAACCCACGAATATATAGTAACAAATATAAGTTGGCAAATGTGCAATATAATATTTTATTTACATAGCAAGATTGTCAAAACGAATTTTTTGTACAGATAGTTCTATAATAAAAAGAGTTTTTTAAGAAAAGAATACGACATTAAGTTAGAGATTTTATTAACCCGTTAATAAATGGTAACAAATACAGCTAATGGTAACTTGGCAAATCTTCAATATAATATTTTATTTACGTACCAAGATTGCCAAAATTACCAAGATTTTTACTAAATATTGCAGGCCGAATTGTGTTATAAAAACCGCATCATTTTGACAGTCATATATACAAACAAAAAATTCTCAGACACGTAGAATATTCATGGCGACCGCTCAACATAACATGAGGATTTTGGTGGCTCTCTACTGCATGACCTTCATAACCTTCTGTGCCCTCACCGTTTGTAAGTTTTAAAGTCTTTAACTCTACATCTATTAACATAGCTTTGTACGTATAGATGTCGCACTCATAATTTGTTACCATTTAAAGTTGACCTTCTTATATTTCGTGTGTAACCTTTTTTGATTGGCATGCATAATAACAAAACGTTCTCAAAAAAAATAAATATTTGGCCTCTCAAATGTCACCATAGTTGATATTAATTAAGATATTAATAATTTAAAATTTTAAGATTTCCAAGATTTCATTGTGCATTAACTTCTTTAATTAATTAATTTATATATATATATAT